>JAVJIF010012459.1:0-137159 GCA_038442645.1 Agave tequilana
CATTTTGCCTTGGATCCAGATTCGTGGACTCGGAGTCAGCCCTAGTCTGAACTGGGGACCCGATCCTAGGGTACTGCTCGATTTGGTCTTTCTGGTATTTAGATTTGATGATTTCAGTTTCAAACATCATTTTCTAATATTCTAGATTTCTATGATTTTCTGAAATTTTCTTGAATTAAATTGAAAATCTTCAAAACCGGTGTCGAATAGTACCGCTGACCGATTCTCAGATTTTTAATTTACAACGGAGTTGAATTTTAAGAAACGGCTTTCATATTATTTCTTAAAATCATATTTTCATCTAAATACTTTTTTGGGATTTTTCTAAATTTTTCGAAATTCCACCGGATTTGGTGTCGACCAGTATCGCTGGTTGATTCTAAGCATTTTAGTTTACAATCGGAATTGAATTTCTAGATTTCACTTTGCTATTTCTTCTTAGAATCGTATTTTCTTATTTCATGCATTTTTTGGGATTTTTCAGAATTTATCAAAATCCGGCCGAACCGGTGCAGACCGGTATCGGCGGTTGACTTCAGGATTTTTTAATTTGAAAATGGGATTTTATTTCTGAAAACTGATTTCTTATTATTTCTCAGGGCGATGTTTTCTACCTCTGAAAATTTTTGGGGATTTTTCTGAAATAGTTGATATTTTCTGACCTTATTATAATATTATTATTTTTTTGAATCTTCCCTTTTCTTTCTTTCTTTTTCTTTTTCTCTCCACCGACTCCAGCAGCCTTCACCCCCCACGTGGGCCACATCACCCCCCTTTCCCATCAATCTTTCTCTCTTTTTCTTTTTCTTTTTCTTTTCTTTTCCTTTATCTTTCTTTCTTCCTTTATCTTCTTCTCCTTTCTCTTCTTCTTCTTCCCCATTTGGCCGACGCCCAACCAGCGCCCCACTCCGGCGCTCCGGCCACCAACGCCAGCGAAGACCCCAACTCCGGTCATCTCTCTCCCCCCCATCTCCTTCCCTCCCCACTAACTCCAAAAACCAACATCAACACCCCCATCTCCATCTTCTTCCTCCTCCAAACCATCACCATCTCCACCTTATTCTTCTTCATCTTCTTCAAATCAACCACCACCGGCGCCTCAACCACCACACCGGCGAGCCCCCTCCTCCTCTTTTCTTTTTCTTCTTCCTTTCTTTTTCTTTTCCTTTTCTTCTTCCTCTCTTTCTCTCTTCTTTCCTCTCTCTCTCTTCTCCTCCTCTGTTGGGTGCCGGCGGCGGGGCCGCCGGCCAACTCCCTGGCCGGCAGAGAGCTGGCCAGGTCCCCCAGGGCCCACGGGGAGCCATGGGCCCTCCTTGAACAGGGGCTGCGTGACAACCCGGCTCCCTCTCTCTCTCCTGGTTTCTCTCTAACCATCTCTCCAGTTCTCTCTCCCTCTCACTCTCTAGTTCTCTCTCCCTCTCTCTCACCGTCCTTTCTTTCTCTCTCTCTCTACAGTCCCTCTGTGTCTCTCTCTGTTTCTCTCTCTTTCTCTCTCCATCTCTCTCCTCTCTCTTTCTCTCTCATCACTTTCTCTCTCTAGTTCTCTCTTTCTCCCTCTAGTCTCTCTCTAAATCTCTCTTTCTCTCTCTAAGTCTTTCTCTCTCTTCTCTCTCTCCTCTTCTTTTTCTCCTTTAAACATTAAATATATATATTCATTTATTAAATTTGGGTGAGTGCGCAAGTTCCCAGGATTCCAGGGTTTTCGGCTTTTCCGGAGATTTAGGCGAGTGTCCTCGCCTCCATTTGGTTTTCCCCGCTTCATCGGGTCGACATGTATTTTATTATAAATTTATATGTATTTTGTTTTGGGTGGTGCCCCTGTATTTGCATGTGGCCGAGTGCCCTTGATTGTACATGTATATGTAATGCCCCGATCTGGCGGGTACGGAGACGTTACTGCGACGTATACACGCAGGTCAGAAATACCCTCACGTATATACGCTAAGCATCAGTACAGGTAAGAATCAGAGTACGGAAGCACGTGGTGCATTATACATTCCAACCAACGAGTACAGTTACAAAGTTATCACAGGAAGTGATAAATATTACAAGAATATTACATCACCAGTATGGCGCAAATGCGAGAATACAATGAGATATACATGTATGAACAGTACAAATGGAGGCTCCGAGGTCACAACAGGAAAACTCTAGAGCCGAGCAAGGGGCCCTAGAAGGATGGGGCTCTGGATAGTCTGTTGGGGATCCACGCTACCGCTGCGCCACTCTGATCAGCAACTGGGAGAGTCCACACGCTCCAAGCTTCAAAACCTAGGCATGAGGATCCAGAGAGTCAAAACTCCCCGGCGAGTGGTGATGCGAAAGCCAGGTGGCGAGCATAGGTAAGCACACATGTATTGGTAAATCCGAATCATATCAAGTAGGGAAGACTCATAGTATGATCAGATAAGAGCAGGAGACAGGAGGATAGAATACAAGTAGAGAGATGATATGAACAGGTATAGTATAATAATCATAAAACCGGAAATCCGAAGTAAACTCTGATACAAGCAAACATGGCAAGGCATACTGCAGATCCATAGCTGGCATCTTTTATCATTATTATTACTCGTCTTACCCTGATGTCTAGATATGTGAACTAGCGTCCCAGCACACATATATCCACATCTGAGTAAAGCAAGGTTGTTATTGGAAACCAACGGGGGTATCAACGAACAATGTTTACAGTGGGTCCCGTACATGCCCGGGACAACGACCCAGGACGTTCCATCGCTGGTGTATGGAACCGGCCGCAAGGCCTACAGGAGGGTCTTATAGAATGCCCTTATCAAGATGGTACCAAGAAGGAGGGAGCCAGCACTCCCCTCGGTCGCCTGGAGGCCCACAGGTCAGACCGGAAGTTTTAGTTGCACAACATGCCTAGTACCACTGTAAACCGAACATATATTGATAGCCGCAAGTTTCCCCCGACCCGATTCAAGTGGTTCCTTTTTATGATTTATTAGGTAATTATCAATTTACGGGAATAGCAGGCGCAAGACATGATCAGGAGTTCAGGAGTACATGAGTACTACAAATTCAGGTCACTGTATATATAATACAGGATAACAAGTACAAGATTCAAGTCACTGCATGTAATGCAGGATAACAAGTATAATATTCCCGTAAATGTGATAATCACAGGTCAAGTATTAATATGTCAGGAGGCTGGTGATAAGTCATGTCATAATAAGAAGCAAGTGTCAAGTAGCAAGTCGGGTGTCAGGTGATGACACATCAGTTGTCAAGTGATATAGACAGGTGTCAGGTATTAGCATGAAAATGATAGGTATCAAGTAAAAGCATGTCAAGTGTTAACATAACAAGCAAGTACTTGGCAAGTAATAAAATAATAGCTGAGCACAATCAAGCAGAGCTGAGCAAGCTGGAGCGAAGCTAATGTACAATACTAAATGCTATCACGCTCGGCGTGATTACCACTCGCAGCGTAGCTAGACACACGTATCGCAGTAAGCGTATGAACGCTATACTACTACTCACGGGAAGCCATGCTCACGGGGTAATTACACTCGAACGGAGTAAGCGGTAAAGTGCTGACGCTAGATCCACCTACCAGGCGTAGCATAGAGAAGGTCCAGAGGACTTCAAACCTCAAAGGTTGTACCCAGAGGTTAGGGTACCTGCAGAGAAGGTGTTAGTTCCAAATAGCACAGTTGTGAAAAACACAAGTCGACTGATGAAATGGGAAAGTCAAGAGAAAAGCGAGAACACTCGCCTAAGTCTCGAAAACATAGTGAAATCCCCGATCACCGGATCCAGGAAATCAACGCGTCAACGCGTTAGAGAGAAAGTGATAGAGAGATGGGAAATCAAGAGAGAAAGAAATGAGAGAGAGAGGAGAGAGAAAGAGAGAACTAGAGAGAGAAGTCCATGGAGAGAGAGTGTACAGGGAGAGAGAGATTGTACAGGGGGACGCGGGTTTGAGAGTGAGACGCGGGGCTCGCAGACGCGGGAGTCGCGTCGCGTAGATGCCACAAACGCAGGGTTCGAGACCCGCGTTCAAGTCAGGACGCGAGGAGAACGCGGACGCGGTCGTGGGTTCCGCGTCGCGTTAACACGAGAAGAACACAGACGCGGGCATGAGCTCCGCGTCATGTTGACACGGGAAGGACACAGACGCGGGCATGGGCTTCGCGTTGCGTCGATATAGGAACGCGAAGGCCGCGTTAAAGAATTGCTTGAACGCGGGGGTGAGATCCGCGTCAGCAATTAACAGAGAAGGAGAGAGAGACAAGGAAATAAAAGGGAGACGCAGGGAAAGAAGTGAGAGGGACGCAGGGAATGAACAAGGAACAGAGAAGGAATGAAAAAAAGAAGGAAAAAAGAAGAAGAAGAAAGAAAGAAAGAAAGAAGGGAAGAAAAGAAAGAAGGAAAGGAAAGAAAAGAAAGAAGAATGGAAGGGGGGTGGTCGGCCATGGCCGGCGGTAACCGACGACGGCCGGAGTTGGCCAGAAACCGGTAGCCCAAGCAATATGTGGAGGGGTGCAAGTCTAGTTCATATGGTGAAAATGGAGTTTTGTGAAAGGGATTTCGGGGAGCGAAGCAATAGCTCGCCGGAAAGAGCACGACGAGGAGAGGAAGATGACATGATCGTTGGTGGCCAAGTTGGAGTATATGGTGGTGGAGATGGTGGAGAAGGCGGTGGTGGAAATGGGTTATTTGGTGAAAAGAAGAGGAAGAAGAAGATGGTGGAGATGGTGTTGTTGTGGTTGTTGTTGTTGGAATGGAGGAGGAGATGGAGATGGAGGAGAAAGAGGTGGTGGTGTTGGTGGTGGAAAAAGTGGAGGGGGTGGGTGGAGAAGTGGCCGGCCAAGGCAAGCCCATGGCTGCCATTTCGTGGCCTGCAAGCTTGCTGGAAATAGAGAAGGAAAGAAATGTGAAAGAGAGAGAGAAGAATGAAAAGAGGGGGTGTATATATAATGGGGGAAATATTATAATAATGTAGCCAATCCCATCATATAAAGTGAAACTTGCGTTTCACTCAAAAGAAATGGGCTGCGTCCCCACCCAACAAAGCCTCGCGTCTGGAAATTGCCCAGACGCGAGGATGAAACTCGCGTTTGGGAAAAACGCGAATACTGCGTTTACAGAAAGGACAAAAGTCAGATTTGACTTGATTGGAATTGATCTGAAATGCATTAAATGTAGTATGGAGTGGATCACTGTATTAAAGATTGAATCTGAGTTGGTGGAACTCGCGTCTAGCAAGGAGAGAGAAAAAGAGAAGAGTAGAATATCTGGATAATATTCCGGTATCTGGGAAAACACCGAAAACTCCGAAAAAGTCCAAAAAATAAAGTAGCTTGGAAAGCTTTTCAAAAATTCTCAAAAATAACAAATATTATATAAAGATTTTTGGTGCAATCGGTTTTTAGAAATTCAATCTCATTTTCGAAATAAAAATCTTGAAGTCAACCGTTAATATCGGTCTATACCGGGTCGGCCGGATTTTGATAAAATCTGAAAAACCTCAGAAAATTTTTAAAAGGAGAAAATATAATTCTAAGAAGTAATATGAAAGAGGAATCCATAAATTTGATTCCAATTGTAAATTAAAATTCCTGGAATCAACCAGTGATACTGGCCGACACCAAATCCAGGGGAATTTTGATAAATTTAGAAAATTCTCAGAAAAAATATTTAGATAGAAAATAAAATTTTGAAGAAGTTACAGGAAAGCCGTTTTTAGAATTTCAACTCCGTTTGTAAATTAAAAATCTGAGAATCGGTCTGCGGTATTGGTCGACCCCGATTTTGAAGATTTTCAACTTAATTCAGGAAAATTCCAGAAAATCACGAAAAATCTAGAATATTAGAAAATGATGTTTGAAAACTGAAATCGGTCAAATCAGAATACTAGAAAGTCCAAATCGAGCAATACTCTAGGATCGGGCTCCCGGTTCAGACTAGGGCTGACTCCGAGTTCACGAATCCAAATCCAAGGCAAAACGATCATATAAATAATTTATAATACAAAACAAATACAGGAAGTAAACCAAAAATACGATCAGAAAATACGAATACGCAACTAAGTACGTATTCCGGGAGCGGGGTGTTACACTCCATCCACCTTATAAAAAAACTGCGTCCTCGCAATTTCGATAAGGGGAAGATGAACACAGAAAGGATAGGAATGAGAATTATGCCAATCAAGATATGAATAACTGTGAGCCGTTCTCCCAGATCGACTGAACGGCTAACTCAGGACTGAGACATCTCTGCCCTTTTGTCGTATATATACATCCTCTGACGGTGCCGTAAGAATACTGATCTGATGTGTTGCTTATAAAAGAACACTGTCAGAACTTCAAAAGGCTAACCCATTCTGAACAATATAAAGTGAGCTGACTTGGTGAGATAATCAATAATACTTCAATAAGACTATGAACCAAAGCTGATGAAACCCATAGAAATCTGTAGTGCTGAAATCCATAATATAATACAAAACCCTGCATGGCATGATGTTGTCCTTGATAAAGAGTCTGCAGTAGAATTTCTGATGTGCTGCATACATAATAATTCCCCAAGCATAGACCAGAATACCTAAGGTAAAGAAAACTCTGATAATACTGAGCATGAATCAAGAAGACCAATAATTAAGAATTTCTGCATACTGGGCGTTACTAACTCTGAAAGACATAGCCAAGAATATAGAATAACCCTGAAGAATTCTAGATACTGACTTCTGAATGATAACCCGACCGCAGATGAAACATGTAGAAGATATCTGAGCCTTGCAAGATTGGTCGAATGGATCATTGACAAGGATCATGGCGATAGCTCAGATACAGCGATAAAACCATGTTCAGCGGATCCATGAAAACACGCTAGGCAGAAGAAATCCGAGGAACGGGCTAGAGTGCTAAGCACTGAAGGAACTAGCCACGGACAAAGCCAAGCCTAGGTGAGGCTATCGCGTAACACAGCTCAGGTGTTAAGCATTAGGGTGCAGCGAAGCTAATGCTCTGCGAGGCTCGCACTTGGCGAAGCTCACGCGTCGAAGCCAGCGCGTAACACAACGCTAAATGCTGAGCACCAGGGTGTAGCGAAGTCCACACCCGGTTAGGTTCACAGGTGACTAGAACACGACCCTCGCCTGGCGAGGCTAGCGGAGCCTATGGTCCACCAAATCAATAAAAACCGCCAGAAGTTGGTGGCTTTGAGAACACGATCAAGAATCACAATAACCGAAACGAGTCCCGAAAAAGCCCTGAATCTGAAATACTGTTTCATACCGATGTTCCTCTTGTAATGATACGGTCTGTCTGATTATATAAGTGATGACTATCCCACTTGCTGTGCTGATTTCCCGTGACGTATCCACATGCACTGGAATAAGATGCGAGGCCAAAGAACCATCCAATATAAGACCAGGTGATGCACCAGAGTCAAAGAATACCAGGATATAATGATAGCGACCACATCTGTCTTGCTGCTACCCTACCAGTTTATCCATATCTTGAGTTGGTATAAGGATGATAGGAACTGGAAATGGAAAAAGGATGGAAGAGATTCCAAGAATTAAGGAAAGGACGATCAAGAGGGAATAGATAACTTTGTACTTGCAGTTGGATTGTATAACCACGACTCATGCATTCCAGTTGCAAATTACTTTACCATTAATTTGCCGGCTGGTTGTACTGAGGATGTGAGAGCCTAGGCTCTGATACCACCCTGTAACGCCCCGATCCGGCGAGTACGGAGACATTACTGCGACGTATACACGCAGGTCAGAAATACCCTCACGTATATATGCTAAGCATCAGTACAGGCAAGAATCAGAGTACGGAAGCACGTGGTGCATTATACATTCCAACCAACGAGTACAGTTACAAAGTTATCACAGGAAGTGATAAATATTACAAGAATATTACATCACCAGTATGGCGCAAATGCGAGAATACAAGGAGATATACATGTATGAACAGTACAAATGGAGGCTCCGAGTCACAACAGGAAAACTCTAGAGCTGAGCAAGGGGGCCTAGAAGGATGGGGCTCTGGACAGTCTGCTGGGGATCCACACTACCGCTGTGCCACTCTGATCAGCAACTGGGAGAGTCCACACGCTCCAAGCTTCAAAACCTGGACATGAGGATCCAGAGGAGTCAAAACTCCCCGGCGAGTGGTGATGCGAAAGCCAGGTGGCGAGCATAGGTAAGCACACGTGTATTGGTAAATCCGAATCATATCAAGTAGGGAAGACTCATAGTATGATCAGATAAGAGCAGGAGACAGGCAGGATAGAATACAAGTAGAGAGATGATATGAACAGGTATAGTATAATAATCATAAAACCGAAATTCGAAGTAAAATCCGATACAAGCAAACATGGCAAGGCATACTGCGGATCCATAGCTGGAATCTTTTATCATTATTATTACTCGTCTTATCCTGATGTCTAGATATGTGAACTAGCGTCCCAGCACACATATATCCACATCTGAGTAAAGCAAGGTTGTTATTGGAAACCAGCGGGGGTATCAACGAACAATGTTTACAGTGGGTCCCGTACATGCCCGGGACCACGACCCAGGACGTTCCATCGCTGGTGTATGGAGCCGGCCGCAAGGCCTACAGGAGGGTCTTATAGAATGCCCTTATCAAGATAGTACCAAGAAGGAGGGAGCCAGCACTCCCCTCGGTCGCCTGGAGGCCCACAGGTCAGACTGAAAGTTTTAGTTGCACAACATGCCTAGTACCACTGTAAACACGAACATATATTGATAGCCGCAAGTTTCCCCCGACCCGATTCAAGTGGTTCCTTTTTATGATTTATTAGGTAATTATCAATTTACGGGAATAGCAGGCGCAAGACATGATCAGGAGTTCAGGAGTACATGAGTACTATAAATTCAGGTCACTGTATATATAATACAGGATAACAAGTACAAGATTCAAGTCACTGCATGTAATGCAGGATAACAAGTATAATATTCCCATAAATGTGATAATCACAGGTCAAGTATTAATATGTCAGGAGGCAGGTGATAAGTCATGTCATAATAAGAAGCAAGTGTCAAGTAGCAAGTCGGGTGTCAGGTGATGACACATCAGTTGTCAAGTGATATAGACAGGTGTCAGGTATTAGCATGAAGATGATAGGTATCAAGCAAAAGCATGTCAAGTGTTAACATAACAAGCAAGTACTTGGCAAGTAATAAAATAATAGCTGAGCACAATCAAGCAGAGCTGAGCAAGCTGGAGCGAAGCTAATGTACAACACTAAATGCTATCACGCTCGGCGTGGTTACCACTCGCAGCGTAGCTAGACACACGTATCGCAGTAAGCGTATGAACGCTATACTACTACTCACGGGAAGCCATGCTCACGGGGTAATTACACTGGAACGGAGTAAGCGGT
Organism: Agave tequilana; assembly: GCA_038442645.1. Taxonomy (NCBI): domain Eukaryota; kingdom Viridiplantae; phylum Streptophyta; class Magnoliopsida; order Asparagales; family Asparagaceae; genus Agave; species Agave tequilana. Next base: position 9,385 of record JAVJIF010012459.1, read on the forward strand.
AAAGTGCTGACGCTAGATCCACCTACCAGGCGTAGCATAGAGAAGGTCCAGAGGACTTCAAACCTCAAAGGTTGTACCCAGAGGTTAGGGTACCTGCAGAGAAGGTGTTAGTTCCAAATAGCACAGTTGTGAAAAATACAAGTCGACTGATGAAATGGGAAAGTCAAGAGGAAAGCGAGAACACTCGCCTAAGTCTCGAAAACATAGTGAAATTCCCGATCACCGAAATCCAGGAAATCAACGCGTCAACGCGTTAGAGAGAAAGTGATAGAGAGATGGGAAATCAAGAGAGAGAAAGAGAATGAGAGAGAGGAGAGAGAAAGAGAGAACTAAAGAGAGAAGTCCATGGAGAGAAAGTGTACAGGGAGAGAGAGATTGTACAGGGGGACGCGGGTTTGAGAGTGAGATGCGGGAGTCGCGTCGCGTAGATGCCACAAACGCAGGGTTCGAGACCCGCGTTCAAGTCGGGACGCGAGGAGAACGCAGACGCGGTCGTGGGTTCCGCGTCGCGTTAACACGAGAAGAACACAGACGCGGGCATGAGCTCCGCGTCGTGTTGACACGGGAAGGACACAGACGTGGGCATGGGCTCCGCGTTGCGTCGATATAGGAACGCGAAGGCCGCGTTAAAGAATTGCTTGAACGCGGGGGTGAGATCCGCGTCAGCAATTAACAGAGAAGGAGAGAGAGACAAGGAAATAAAAGGGAGACGCAGGGAAAGAAGTGAGAGGGACGCAGGGAATGAACAAGGAACAGAGAAGGAATGAAAAAAAGAAGGAAAAGAAGAAGAAGAAGAAAGAAAGAAAGAAGGGAAGAAAAGAAAGAAGGAAAGGAAAGAAAAGAAAGAAGAATGGAAGGGGGTGGTTGGCCATGGCCGGCGGTCACGGGCGACGGCCGGAGTTGGCCGGAGTTGGCCAGAAACCGGTAGCCCAAGCGATATGTGGAGGGGTGCAAGTCTAGTTCATATGGTGAAAATGGAGTTTTGTGAAAGGGATTTCGGGGAGCGAAGCAATAGCTCATCGGAAAGAGCACGACGAGGAGAGGAAGATGACATGGTCGTTGGTGGCCAAGGTGGAGTATATGATGGTGGAGATGGTGGAGAAGGTGGTGGTGGAAATGGGTATTTGGTGGAAAAGAAGAGGAAGAAGAAGATGGTCCTGGAGATGGTATTGTTGTGGTTGTTGTTGTTGGAATGGAGGAGGAGATGGAGGAGATGGAGGAGAAAGAGGTGGTGGTGTTGGTGGTGGAAAAAGTGGAGGTGGTGGGTGGAGAAGTGGCCGGCCAAGGCAAGCCCATGGCTGCCATTTCGTGGCCTGCAAGCTTGCTGGAAATGGAGAAGGAAAGAAATGTGAAAGAGAGAGAGAAGAATGAAAAGAGGGGGTGTATATATAATGGGGGAAATATTATAATAATGTAGCCAATCCCATCATATAAAGTGAAACTTGCATTTCACTCAAAGGAAATGGGCTGCGTCCCCACCCAACAAAGCCTCGCGTCTGGAAATTGCCCAGACGCGAGGATGAAACTCGCGTTTGGGGAAAACGCGAATACTGCGTTAACAGAAAGAACAAAAGTCAGATTTGACTTGATTGGAATTGATCTGAAATGCCTTAAATGCAGTATGGAGAGGATCACTGCATTAAAGATTGAATCCGAGTTGGTGGAACTCGCGTCTAGCAAGGAGAGAGAAAAAGAGAAGAGTAGAATATCTGGATAATATTCCGGTATCTGGGAAAACACCGAAAACTCCGAAAAAGTCCAAAAAATAAAGTTGCTTGGAAAGCTTTCCAAAAATTCTCAAAAATAATAAATATTATATAAAGATTTTTGGTGAAATCAGTTTTTAGAAATTTAATCTCATTTTTGAAATAAAAATCTTGAAGTCAACCGTTAATATCGGTCTACACCGGGTCGGCCGGATTTTGATAAAATCTGAAAAACCTCAGAAAATTCTTAAAAGGAGAAAATATAATTCTAAGAAGTAATATGAAAGCGGAATCCATAAATTTGATTCCAATTGTAAATTAAAATTCCTGGAATCAACCAGTGATACTGGCCGACACCAAATCCAGGGGAATTTTGATAAATTTAGAAAATTCTCAGAAAAAGTATTTAGATAGAAAATGAAATTTTAAGAAGTTACAGGAAAGCGTTTTTAAAATTTCAACTCCGTTTGTAAATTAAAAATCCGAGAATCGGTCCGCGGTATTGGTCGACCCCGGTTTTGAAGATTTTCAACTTAATTCAGGAAAATTCTAGAAAATTACGAAAAATCTAGAATATTAGAAAATGATGTTTGAAACTAAAATCGGTCAAATCAAAATACCAGAAAGTCTAAATCGAGCAATACTCTAGGATCGGGCTCCCGGTTCAGACTAGGGCTGACTCCGAGTTCACGAATCCAAATCCAAGACAAAACGATCATATAAATAATTTATAACACAAAACAAATACAAGAAGTAAACCAAAAATATGATCAGAAAATACGAATACGCAACTAAGTACGTATTCCGGGAGCGGGGTGTTACAGTATATCTCTGTGATGAATGCTTGCATTAGAATAGTTTACTTCTTGCATATATACCATGCATGTGATGTACTTTTTACTGCTTTATACCATGTGTGGCCGACCCTTCGTGGTCGTTAGCCTCCGGTCTCTCCACTTGGCCTCCGGGCCCTTTCAGCTTTCGAGCTTTCTACTTGGCCTCCGGGCCTATCAGCCTCCGGGCTTCTCCACTCCACGGTAGTATAGATATTATCACGCTTGTATGTATGCTCATGTGATACTGACATCTCGTGCAGGTAATCTCGTACCGACTCTGGGTTTCTGCCCACTCCCGGGATAGCTATCGAATAGAGCTAGGCCAGTACCCTTATTGGGTTCGTGGTAGCTACCGAGAGTGCGCTTAGACCCCGAGCGTACTTTAGCCTGCGAGTTCTCTCGCCCACTACCTCGAAAGAGAAGTGCGCTCAGACCATCAGGTCTTTCAGCTACGCCTGGTAGGCATGCTTAGCGCTCAGCGCTTTATTCACTAAATTCGCCTAGGCGAGATGCTGCCGGATTTTCTACTCGCACTTTAAGCTGAGTCGTCCCGGTAACCTCGCCAAGCGCTTTAGTGTCTAAACACTGTTCGCTGTCTGTGCCTCTAGCTTGCTCGGCTCTACTTGATTGTGCTCAGCTATTACTCTATCACTTGCCATGTACATACTTGTTATGTTAACACTTGACATACACCTGTCTGTATCACTTAACAACCGATGTGTTATCACCTGACATGCGACTACTTGACACCTGCTCATGTTATATCACCTGCCCCCTGTTATGACATGACTTATCACCTGTCACCTACCTGAACAATTGTCATTGACATGTTAAAACCTGACACCCGTTAAGATTAACTGTCAACTCATGATTATCACATTACGGGAATATAGTACCTGATCTCTTGTTATGGACTCCCGCTATGCTTGTTATGAACTCCCGTTATGCTTGTTATGACTACCGTTATGCCTGTTATGTACTCCTGTTATGACCAGTTATGTTCCTACTCATTCTCGTAATTTGATAATTATGTTTAATAAGCTATAAAAAGGACAACCTACAAAGGGGAAAGGGAGGAAGTGATGGATGCCGGTATGATGCCTTGCTTATAGTAGTGGAATACTAAACGACGATTCGTGTTAGGGGGATTTCAGGCCCCCAGAAGATGCGTGTTAGGGGGATTTCAGGCCCCCAATGACTGTATCCCGGGCGGACGAGAACTACTATAAGTATGAGCTATCAGTTCTTCATCAGCTTCCAAGAACCAACCTCGGCTTGCTCATATATGGATATATATGTGTTGAGATGTACACTAGGACACATACTTAGATATATGGGTCGGACGAGTAATAATAATAAAAGATGCCACTATGTACCCGTTGTATGCTTTGCCATGTTTGCTTCCATCGGGTTTTACATCAGATTTTCGATTTTATGATTATTATTATATTAGCTGCTCATATCCTGCTTTACCACTCGTATTCTATTCCACCAGTCACCTGCTCTTATATTATTATACCATGTGTATTCTCTGCTAGATATTGCTTGTTATATCTCTCTTGTTCCTGTATGCTTGTACCCACGACACTGTTTTTAATGCATGTTTATGTTCAGATTTATCGATACACGTGTGTTTATCTATGCACGCCATTTGGCATTAGCATCACCACTCGCTGGGGAGTTCTGACTCCCTGGATTCTCATGTCCAGGTTTCGGAGCTTGGAGCTAGTGGATTCTCCCAGTTACTGACCAAAGAGGTGCAGCGGTAGCGTGGATCACCGGTAGACCGTCCAGAGCCCAATTCTTCCAGGCCCCCCTGCGCGTCTCTCGAGTTTTTCTTCTGCAAACTCGTGGGCGCCCTTTGTACTATTCATACTTGTATACCTCCTTGTATTCTCGCAATTGCGCCTATCGGTGATGTAATATTCATGTAATATTGTGTCACATCTGGTGATAACTTTGTAATTGTACTCATATGTTGGAATGTATAATGCACCACGTGCTTCCGTACTCTGATTCTTACTTGTACTGATGCTTAGCGTATATACGCGAGGGTATTTCTGACCTGTGTATATACGTCGTACTAACGTCTCTGTACCCGCGAGATCGAGGCGTTACAAATTCATTTTCTTTTTTCATTTTTAAATACTTCTTTTTGCAAAAATCATAGTTATTGCAAAGTTCTTCAAAAGCCTCACCAAGTTCATCCATGAATACTCACAATCATCAAGAATGGTTTCGGGAGTTATCTTTGGTGTGATTATTTGCCATGAAACACACGTTTGTCGTGTCCACCTCTTCTTCGGATTCACTCTCTGAATCCCAAGTTGCTTTCAAGGCCTTCTTTTTGTTGGGCTTCTTGGAGGCAGTAGGTTTGCTCTTTATCTCTGGGCAATCGACAACGATTTATTTGGGCTTTCTACAATTGTAGCAAATGGTCTTTCTATTCTCTTGTCCTTGCAATTTTTTTCAGTTGTTGAACTTAATCTTGTTTTGTATTCTCCTCACATTCTTTACGAGGAGGGACAACCCTTCATCATCTTGTTCATCTTCATCTTCATTGGAGATGAGTGGAGTAGACTTGAAGGCAAGTGTCTTCTTTTTTTCGGTGTCTTCTCTTCTCTTGCTTTCTCTCTTTTTCATGGGTCTTAAGGTTGTTTATAAGACCAATGAACTCCAACTCCTCCTTGTCATTAAGTTCCTTCAAAGTTGTTGATTTGACCTTCCAAGTGGGTGGAAGTGCCCGAATGACCTTCCTCACCTTTTGATCGTTATTAATAGAATCACCTAAAGAAACAAGAACATTTATAATTTTAGTAAAACTTGTGATCATGTCATCAATAGATTCACTATCATTCATCAAAAAAATTCATATTGGGAAAGCAAAAGATCTATTTTAGCTCTTTTGGCTTGTGATGTTCTCTCGTGTGTGACAATCAAATGTGACCAAATTTCATGTGCGGTTTACAATGAAAAACTTGTAAAAGTGCATAGTGAGCCTTAGCATTAGCATCAAATTCCTTCAAGGCAATATCGGACCAAGTATCCTCATCACCCTCGAGAAACATAAAAGGTTGGTCACCGCCTTTGCAACCCGTCTTCCTAGGGATTGCAAAAATACGATCATTTTAACCTTCCATTTGCAAAAATACGATCATCTTAACCTTTCATATGAGAAAGTTAAGGTCATCAAACTTGGGTGGAGTCTCTTAATACCTTGGGACATTGATACTAGTGTGTGAAGCAAATAAATGATGCAAATGATTAGAAAAAGAGAATCTCTCTAAGGTGGTTAAACCCAAAAACTACAGTCCAAGCTCTGATACCAATTGAAAGTCACCTACAGGGGGTGAATAGGTGATATGCTAATCAAATGTGAAAATGCAACAATTAAAATGAACAATAAAAATAGTCAACTCAAAAACAAGAAGTGAAGCTGAATTCCCTATGAAGGGATCTAGAATTTCTCTTCTTAATTCCTCTAGATTTAGAGTTGAGATGCACAATTGCCTTCTTCCTTGAATGAGGAAAACCAATAAGTATGAATAATGCACGAAATATAGAGCAAGTAGAATAAAGATCAATGAAGGCAATAAAACAAGTATGAGTAATAGAGTATGAGCAAAAGAAAGAAATGGCAATAGCAAACACAAAAAAATTTGTTTCGAGGTTCCAGCAACTCGCTCTACGTCCCGCCTTCACCGCGTGAAGGACTTCCACTATCCACTTAGAATTTTCACAAAGAAACCACAATAACGACGGTCTACACAAGACCCAGAGCACCAACTCCAATTTTCAAACCTCTACACAATAGGTGAGCACAAAGCCAATGAAAAATACAATCTTTTGGTGACCACAAAGATCATAAACTTTCTCTTTACAATTTTCTAGAATTTAGAGAGAGAAATTTGAGACTCAAGAAGTTTGTATAAGAGAAAAAATCAGTTGAGAAGATTGAACTTTAGAGCTTAAAACTTGAAAATATTTGAAATGAAAGCTCTAGAAACTTAAAATTTTTCAAACAATTTTTCAAAATTTTCTCTAGATTTTTCTTGATTTCTCTTTTAAAAAAATTTGATGTGAAACTCTCCCAATGACTCCTATTTATAGGCACTAGGTAAATATCATTAGAGAATTAATTTGAGCATAAAACAGTTGTTAAAATAAAGTGAAAAAAGCCCGTATAGGAAAAGACAAAACTGGATTAATTCAAAAACTAGTCGTTTTGCCCTTGGTCGACCGGCCACGGCTATTTTAAGCGGTCAATCCGAAACCAAATACAAAAACTCCTGACATTGGAGTTAGGCAAAATCGGTCGACCGGCTGGTCGACCGACTCCAACGGCTAGTGAGTTCAAGAGTATCGATCGACTAGGCAATTGGTCGAAACCCAGTGCATAGATACACAAGTATCTGTGTGCACTTCCGGTTGACCATTCGACTGATTGAGCTCGGTACCGAACTCACTGCAAGCTCTAGCGGTCGACCGGGCCAAGCCAAAAATCCCAATATTTGTATTTAAATATACTTTTGATTTTTGAAATAACATACATACATACATACATACATATATACATATATATATATATATATATATATATATATATATATATATATATATATATAACAATCATCATTAAACCATGAAAAACATATAGACACATAGAGATAAAAATCATGGTAAAATTGTTCAAAAACATGTATATATAAACTTGTTGAAAAAACTTTTTGTATGTAGACTATCTTGAGCATCAATAAACCACTCTAAATTTAAACATTCTATTTTCTTACAAGGGTTGCATATGTTTTCAAGTCTTTATCAAGTAGGCTTCATCAAAAATTCATCCTTTGATCTTCTAAGCTTGAATCCCATGCTTGAATCATCTTGAACACTTCAATACCTTCCTTTTGAGGAAGAATCAAACGAGATCTTAATTCTTAAATCCTGTAAACTCATCAACACTTAAACTTGATTAGTGCATCATAACTATATGAATTTTGTAATCATCAAAACATAAGTTTTGATTATACCCTTGGGCCAACACCAAGTTGCAGCCCTCCAGAACAACTTTACGCAAACGGAGCGCAACCCTGAGAGCAACAGATCCCGAATCTCCATACCCTCGATGAGCTGATCCAGAAATGGATCGTAGAGGCCAAGCTGCCTCAGTACCTAATCCCAATCATCCACATCCACAACTCTCCTCTCTCCAAAGATATTCAGGAGTGTGAATTTCCTAGGAAATACTCAACTCCCACCTTCGATAGCTACTCGGTAGCGAGCGATGCAATCCAGTACATCCGGCACTTTCGAGACAAAATGGTGATCTACTTCTGCAATGACCGGGTCATGTGCCTCATCTTTCCATTCAGCCTGAAAGGCTCAGTATCAAATTGGTTTCTACTCCCTATCACCGCGCGCTCTCCACAACTTCTCAGAGGTCACCAAGGCCTTTCTCACATAGTACACCTCTCGCCAAGAAGCCAAGAGAAACAACTATCACCTTCTCTCCATCAAGATGAGGTCGGGAGGCAGTCTCAAGTCATACCTCAACTTTTTTCAAAACTAGTTGACCAAAGTCTCCAACTGTGATAAGGAGATCTCCACACTCGCATTCATCAGTGGGTTGCAGGTCACTAATATACAAACACCTCTTGAAGCATAACGTTGCCAAGATGAACGAGGTCCTTTCCCGATCTCAACCTTACATCCAGGTAGAAGAAGCGATGAAGGCTTCCTCCAATCACTCCACGAAACCAAGCGATGGTGGAGGAAAGTTGAAATCCACTCACGAAACTCTCGATCACGTTCAAGACCGATATCGAGGGCAACCTCCTTACAAGAAACAAATACCCCCTATCCTCTCACCAAATCCACTGTGAAGCTGTAGATCGGTGGAACGCTTCACTCCATTGAAGCTCCCGATCAACGAAGTCTTCAACACCTTTGCCCGAAATCGATCACTTCTCGGGTCAGAGGAATACTGCTCCTACCACGAATGTAAAGGACACCAAACCATTCATTGTTGGGCCCACCAAAGGTACCTGGAAAAGCTCATCTAACATGGCTTCCTCAAAGAGTACGTCTTCGCTCCAGAGGCAATTTCCAGACAACCGAACACTCAACCTCCTTGGGAGCAGAACATGATCGCCCAGTACAAGACGATCGACTGACTACTCGAATTCTATTTCATACATAGTGTACTTCTTTCCAATCCTCACCTTATGTATTGCATAATATATTTTATGCTTCTAACCTTTTGCAGTACATTCATCCGTCCATACGCCCTGCTGATGGGATTTCCCTCACTCGGAGACGGCTGCTACGCTGATAGGATTCCCCCCCGGAGGCATTTACGACGTCCATCCGTCCATCTACTCGCCCCGCTAATGAGATTTCCCCCACTCGGAGGCAGAAACGCGATCCCTCCGCTGCCAGAATTTTCCCCACTCGGAGGATCTTGTATGTACACTCCGCTGATAAGATTTTTCCCACTCGAAAGTGTCAATGCAAACTAGCCCATGAGCCTTTCTGGGTTTGTCCTACAGGAGCCGGGAGCCGAAACCCTCCGTCCGTTGTGGAATTGCCCCACTCGGAGTCCCCCACTCTGCTGAGGGATTTCCTCCTCTTCTGTTGATGGGATTGCCCCACTCGAAGCACATACACTAGCCTACGGGATCCCCTCATCTGAACCACGGGCGGATGAACCTCTGGCAGTTTTCCTCTGTCGGGTTCCTTCCATATCCCGATGATGGGATTTTCCTTACTCGGGAGCAACTCTGTTGATGGGATATCCTCCACACGAGAGGACAACTCTGTTGTTGGGTTTACTTCCACGTTGAAGGTACTGAATTGTCGCCGGATAGAAGCCCCAATTCGGACGGGCGCATCCAATCTGTCGATGGGTGATACCCCCACTTTAGGCCAATTTTTTACAGATCCAACAGAACTATGGGTACATACGACACAAGGTATATATATGAGGGTTTCCTTGTTTGTATTATCCCCTCGGCGTATCGGTCCCGTATAGTCATAAGTCCAATTATTCTCCTGAGAACAAAAAGCCTCGGATGGGATTTTTCCCACTCGGAGGCGGCAACACAGGCTCCTCTACATCCCTCAAAGCAGTTTCGTTGATGGGATTTCCCCCACTCGGAAGCGAATGCAAACCTAACTCCGTTGTAGGAATTTCGCCCATGGAGGCTCAACTCCGCAGCTGGGATTTCCCCCACTTGGGGACAAAAAATTTCAAGTATCATTGTTGGACTAACACACACTTGGGAACTACACCGAGCCAGTACCAAGTACCTCGAAGTGAAAGTAAATTCTCCAAGCAGACGTCCCATTCCCAACGAGAGTAATGGTAAAACAAACTAGGTAAGATCCAAACATTTCCATTTCAAAAATTAATATTTTTATTATAAAACTTTCTGATTACATCCCATTCAAATACACACTTGGTTACATCTAACAAAAGTAATACACGATCTATCACCCATTTGTGTTTGCTTTTTTGAAAGAAAATAAAGATAACACCTACTCATCCAGACCTACCGAATAAATTCTCGATACTGAAGCAAACAACTGCCCGTCGGGGAATGCTTCGCACGGGCGCGATCCTACTGTTTACACCACCTTCCGCAGATCCCGAGGAAAGCCCAGGGAGATTCCTGCACAAAATAAGAGATTCTCCAGATAAAGAATCTCCTCCTCTCCGATCAAAACACGCCTCCAAGGAAGCCAGACGGGCTCCTCCAAGACGTACACAGTGATAACATCACATCACTGACCCTCCATCCTGAACAAAAGGTCAGAACTCCCAAAGAAAGAATGCTTCATCAGTGACGTCTCAAGGCATCCCCCATGCTTCCTTCCCGTGCCTCGCCTTAAGAAAAGAGTCTCCCAGGACGAGAGTGACAGGATCCATACAAGAGTGAAGACTGCAAGACATGAAAGACGACGTTGGGATCAAGTCCACCTCCGTTACTGCCCAGGACAGCCCTCATTCCTACCTCATCGGCCATCAGGAAAAGAAGATCTTAGAGCACCAAGCTAAGAGTTGATTTGGCCCGATCGGAATCAGATGAGCAAGTCAAAGTAAGAGCCCTCCCCTACCTCCCTGCAGTAGGATCTTGTCGCAAAACTGATGTTTTGCGACAAGATCATCGCGAAGACTGTGTTGCGCCAACCGTCTCCACCATCTTCATCTTTCTCCTCCTCCTTCCTCCATCGGACGAAGAAGAAGAACATCGCTATCTACCAAAACAAGAAGTTTGAGGGCAAGGGATTCTTGAGAAGATGGGCAGACTTCTTTTAGGAATCCACCCTATTTATAGATGAAGATACCCGATCATCTCCTATTCAAATTCATAACCACCCCAAAGAAGTCAATTCGTATCCCGCAATTTACGGCATATCGAATCAGCCAGATATCGATCGTCTCTGTCACACGATCTCATTCATCATGACGCCAAGATCTCAATCATTAATTTGCCAGCTATCCTCACCCACTTCAAGTTCCAAAAAAGATCAAGTATGGAAGGTATCTCAACCGCTCTCCTTCGAAGAACAAAGGATGCCACGACTTCTCAAACCAGAGGAGAGATCAATTCGCTCCCCTACTCTCTGGAACTCGGAGAAAGAAGAGGATGGGACAATCTATACTGGTCGGATTTTGATCTGCATCAGGATCGTGACATGTGTCCCACTTCATTAAGAATGCCCGAAACAGATGACAAGACATGCCAGCAATCACTTTCTCGACACCACTCAGCCATTCCTGAAGCAATTCCTTCCGAGGATACCACCACCCTGAGAACTCCCATACTCCGACCACTTTCTCGAGCACCACGCAGTCGTTCCATAGGCTACTCCCACTCCGAGCAACACATCTACAGCAACCGAGCTCATTAATTTTCACCTTCAATTCAGCAAGCAGGACTACCTTAATTCATGGAGTGCGGCCAGATCATCTCACATTTTGAACATTGCAAGAGCCCCTGCTCCAGCACAGACGATTACAGATGGCAGCAGAAATCGCTCTCAATAATCACGGGCATAATCCAAGCACTAATAATGAAGAAATCTCAACATAAAAATCTCGTTGTTATGGAGATTCATAATATTCACAACTTTGGTTACGACGTGCAAGGTATTTATACACTTGGAGCTTCACCAAATAGGAGGGGGAACTTTTGAGAGTAAAACATGTAACAAAGTGCTGAAAATTCCTTTTGATCTCTTTGATGTAATGAAATCGCTCTCTTGGCACCGTGATTTTTCCTCTTTACAAGTTTTTCACGTAAATTCTCTGTGTCTGTATTGCTTCTCTCCCCTACAGATTGAGGGTAAATAAATTCCCCCAAAGAATTTTCCATCTACAGAACAACATACACTTTCCTTATTTTTCATTGGAAGACTTAGATTCACGTATCATGAAGAACATCCTTTCCTTCTAGCAAGGGAAAAGGGCGGACCTTATCCATAAGTTAACATAGCTCCACTAGAGAATTGACCAACTTTCATAACAAGCAGCAAAACATTACGGAACTCCTCAGCAGAACTTGCCATACTATATACACTAAATCTTATTTATCAAATCTTTTGTGTTCCAGAGCAACGGAATTTTCATGCTCCTGGCAATCACACTAGAGAAAAAACTGTAGAAAATTTATTAAGCTTCTCATGCCAAATTTATTAAGCTTCTCATGCCACTGCACGAGATAAAGGCTACTTCAGTATAGTTCAAAATGAAATTGTAGCATCTACTAAACCTACTACAATCCAATGCAGAAGTAGAAACTATCATCTCCCTTCACACAGACAACGTTATTTAGAACACATGAACAGAACATCTGTCGAGAAAATGATGCAGCTTCTTTAACCACTACACTGAATTAATCTACTTCCATCTCCCAGTTCTATATTAAAAAAAAAATCCCTTTCAACTACTTCAATCCAATGGGGAGAGAGAACACGAAGAGAGAGAGAAGGAAAACAGCATCTTCCACACCAAGGAGAGACGTTGTGCACAAGACACAAAAAGATATATATATATATATGGAGAAAAGGCTGCACGTCAAATATTGAGAAACAGTCGTATGAGAAATCCATACGCTTCCTAAGAGAGAGATGTCTGGGGAAAGTGAACTGGAGATTTAAATCAAGAAGTAAAAACACCAGTAACCACGTCTAAGACTACAAAAATAAAGCTCATTGGCCACAAGGGTTTCATCATGTAGACAACCAAAAAAAAAAATTGGTTAGAGGCCGTTGGACAATTGCAATACATTTAAGCATTTTAGACCATAAAATGAGGCCAAGAAAACCTAAAAGTTCAACAATGAGTATAAGGATTGCTAATCCCATCTATACGGTGGGCAAACTATTATGTAACAACAATCAAGTTAAAAAAGTGCCATGGGATACTTCTATTAAGCATACAACACAATACTAAATGAATCGGACAAAAAAAGGTTGCTAAATGTAAAAACTATTTGACTTTACACTCGTGAAAAGAAAACCTTCTTAATACAGGATTACCAAATGTCACCTCCAGACTTTCCCTTGCTCTGGGGGGGGGGGGGGGGGGGGGGGGGGGGGGGGGGGGGGGGGGGGGGGGGGTGGTGGTCCTCTGATGAATAATCCTTTTTTTTTTTTTTTTTTTTTTTTTGGGTGGGTGGGGGATCCAACAGAACAACCTACAGAGACTGGCTCGTGAATATCCATGTGACAAATGACAATACTGAGGAAAAAATATTCAGGAAAGGCATCTCCTTTGATGTATGCAAGACATGCATTTTCATGCTACCTTTTTTAGCTCTTCATCATTGAATACATGACTCATAGGTTTCTCCAAACTGAAGCAACATAGGTACACACATCATTTCAGATTTGTGAAACTGAAATCTTGCATTGGCATCACATATACCTCTCCACAGCTTTCCGACTATAACAGCAGCATGCTCTGGAGAGTACAAAACATTCGTATATGAGATAAACTGTGTGAAGACATTAGAGGGATTAAATCAGATAAAATATTTATCGGCTTTGAAATAACGTACATGTAACATAAGGTAATCCGATGAAAGTCTCCATAAAAAGCAGTCTGACACCAGAACACACTATCAGACGCTGAACAAGTTGTGACCTAATGCTAAAATTGATTTAGATGACCATTGGGGCTGTGAATTAAGAATACGGAGAAAATAATATACGAGAACCCATATCCCAGAATCAAATGGAACCTACAAAGCAGAGAAATTTAAGGTAACACACTATGGAAACAGAGCCGAACTCATATGATCTATTAACAAACAACTGAAAACAGTACTAAACATATCATCCATGTTTAATAGAACCATAAAATGCTAGATCAGTGAGAGTCAACTGACGTAGCAATCAACAGCAGCAATCATGTTTGTGAAAAGCTGCTTGAAGATCCAATGCGTCCCCTTTAATCACCTATAACAAAAGGCATACTTGCATCCAGAAAGCATTGAGCAATGATGATCTTGCAAACATCTCAGCAGGAGATTCTGAAATATATTCTTCCCAAGATCATTCTTTTCTGCACCTACCTGAAAAAGCGAATTATATAGGGCTGGTATTCAACCACAACATATCACACAAAAATAGTTTACTATTAGATACTAAAAAACAACATCAGGTACATGAATTGCAAGATTTATGCAACCGATAGACCTTAGAAACACAATATGCACACATACGTAAATGTAAATAATGACCAAGTACGAGTCATCTCCTGTTTCATAGCCTACTGAATAATGTGCCATCTAAATGACACTTCCTTCCAAAAACATGTCTGCATCGTAAATTCTCATTATTCCATCCTGGTTTAAAAGTTTTCCTTTTGTGAGATTTTACTTTCAAAAGAAACTGATGTGAAGTTAATTTGGTTCAGAAATTCAGACTTGGTTACCTATGATGTGTGTGTACCCAGAGATGTTAATAAAACAAAGCCAATAAATCAGCATAAGTGTCTTAAAATAATGTGGTCTGAATAATATCAATTAACAAGAAATTGAACTTCTGTCAGTTTCCATTGTGCCACATGTTCGTGAATCTCCACAGATACACAACACACAAATCAATATTGGTAAGACATGCTAAACGATTCATGGCATATATTAGATTTCATAAAATTTAGACTTCTCATTGCTAGAGAAATGAAACTTGAAATTGGCATTTTAAATTACCAATCATTTTGCAGAAGCATTCCGCTGTAATGGAGGAATCCAGTTGCTTCCCAGACCCTGACGAAAGTGAGAAGTATCAGTTGATCCTGATGGTTTTGAGCCTACAATGTTTTGGTTGGCGCACTTGAAAGTGCAAATGATGAAGATGCTATGTTTACTTTGTCAACATTTGTGCCTGGTCTCTGAAGGAGGTGAAAATTGTAATCAAAACATAGAAACCTACTCGGAATTCAATAACATAAACTTTTAGATGATTCTCGAAAATAAATATATGAACCTGTAAATTGAGAGAGAAAAGTGGGATAATTATGGTTGTAGTAGTTATATTTATAATGAAAGATACGAGTTCATTAATATTAATATAGAGTTTTTTAAAAAGTTAAGTTCAAAGAAAGTTGAACTGGCACAAGGAGATGATCACACAAAACAAAAAGTTCACGGTAAAATGTACAAAAATTGTCAGCACATAGGTGAAACTATACCTAACAACTTGAACTTAACAAGAACAGAGTGTCATCTGGATCAACTTGGCAAGTGTTGGAGGTTGCTCGTCAGTAAGTCTCAGATACTTGTTTCAACTACAAAAATTTTACTAGTAGCATGAGATTGCACCAAATCAGTGTAAAAGAACTACACCAAACCAGATCTGACAGTGCTGTTTCATCTCCAAGTTTATCCACTTCAATTAAAATCACTGACTTTGACTTTGTTTCGCATGAAGATGGCACCTCATCGAAGGTACTCAAAGTAACTAACTCCAAACCAATTATTTTGTTGTTTACCTTGATACTTTCCACATAATGTTTACCCACTTTTTTATGAGGATATTGGAAAAGTTAGCACCCTGGTAAATTATCTGTTCAAATATCTTGCAAGATCAAACTGAAAATTTTCCCTTCTCATACATTGAGAGACACCTTGAGAAGTACTACTCGGTGCCCAATTTAATTGGGGATTCAACAGAGCAGATACGAAGGATAAAGGTATAGTGTTGAGATAGGTCAGATTTCAGGGCACACTTCGCTTTTCTGTTCTCTTCGTTTTTATTCTCACCTTTCATACAGTTTCAGTCTCCCATCTTTGTGCTTCTTTCCTTACATTCCTCTATTTCCATAGTTTGTATAACTTAAACTAATATTTGAGAATAAGATATAATACTGATTTGAGAAACAAATGTCATACCCAGAAAAAGAGAAAACAGCTGAAAGCCAAAGATTAGATCTATACCGAACTATGCTCCTAAGCAGGAAAAGAGAAAGGATGATCTTATTTTACTGTGGTCATCTTTTTCTTTTGGAAGGAAAGTCATACAAATGGCATCCCAACCTGATGAAGTGTCTGATCAGGATCAACAGCTTTTACTAGAAGGCATGTTTTATACTCATTTCCATATGGTCCAGGTAGATAAGACGCATCCTTATAAATGGAAAATTTTATGGTTGTCTAGAAACAGTTAATTAGAATGAATAATGAAACGGTTCTTCCTTGGGAAGATTTCTTATTCCTAGGTTTCCGACTCTGGTGGAAGGGATCCCTTCTAAATAACCAGATCTTCAAAATTCTCATTTTCTGATTACCGCAAATTGAGACATATTTGTACCAGTAGATATTTTCTAATATTTAGCACAATGATCACTAACTAATGACCATAACATTTTAATAATTACTTTCGATATGCAGCTCTTAAACTTCATATAATGAAGCAGTATATTATCTTGCAACCATACTGAAGGAACGCGTTGTATGACAAACCATTTTCTCTAGCCACTGATTATCAGAATTCAGATGCCTATCCGCAGCAGATTTGAATTGCATCCGAACTGCGGGGGGCGCAGCATTATTCAGTCCTATGCGGTCTTTCACCTCATCTGGATGATTAGTCTCATTTCCACCTGAAGCTGAAATTATTAAACAAACAATCAGTTACAGATCCAGTGCGATCTCAGAACGGTAGTGAAACAGTATGAGCAGAAACAGTACAGCATCACTCTAGAACTTAACCATGCGGGTGTTCTTTCCAATAAATGACCATTACTTAGATTATATTCAGAATATTGCTACCCAGATATCTTTAGACCCTTAAGGCTTTTTAAGGGGTCTACAGATCCAGTGCGATCTCAGAACGGTAGTGAAACAGTATGAGCAGAAACAGTACAGCATCACTCTAGAACTTAACCATGCGGGTGTTCTTTCCAATAAATGAAACAATATTGCTACCCAGATATCTTTAGACCCCTTAAGGCTTTTAAGCAGTTACGGGAAACAGCATTAATGAATTACAGGACAGCAAAGCTTCACATGTCAAATATTTATTAAAAATTTTGGAGAAAATTGGCATTGACTTGTATCAATGACTTCAAGTATGTTTCTTTATGACTCTTGTAGTGGTCAGATTCCGATCTTCATCAGGATCGTGACACGTATCTCACTTCATCAGGATCGTCCCGAGCAAAACAGCAAACCCAGTATTCCAGAAGACCACCTCAGTCAGGCCTGAGGAGAGAAGCCCGAGCACCTTCCCGAGATCACTTCAGCCAGGTCCGAGGAGAAAGCCCGACTACCTCCCAAACATCATTTCAGCCTGTCATTCATCCAAATGTACAACTTTGGTGAAAGCATCTTGCGGGTCAGGAGTCCCGATCCCCACAACACAAACACACTACAAAGTCTTCCACCTCCACTACTGGTTGCAACTCAGCAGTGGGATTCTGCGATCTGTGGAGTCAATCACATTGTCACGTCGCTCCCACATTTTAAACGTTATAATGCCTCCAATCTAACGCAGGTCATTATGAATGGAGACGGATATTTCTGCATATCAATCACAACAACCAAGCGTGATGATCTGGGCAGTTACAAGAGAATCACAACATGCAAATCATGCGTTTATGGAGATCAGCACAACTCGCACTAACAGTTGACTCAGGATATTTATACACTGAGAACTAGAAGAAAAAGAAATTCAATCCAAGCTAATTTAGCCCAGAAAAATTGTAAACACAAGATAGCTCTACAAATTCACTGTAATCTCTACAAACTAGTGAATTTCCTCTCTCCTCCTCGTGATTTTCTCAATTTGATTTTTCACGTAAAATCTCATGTCTTTGCTTGTTTTCTGTACTAAAATCATTATTGTCGAGCTATAATAAGCGAGACAACTCTAAGTCCCCGTGGTGCAAAATTGACCGTTCGATTAATCGTATCGGAAAATTTCCATCACAAATTGGTGCTTTCATTGAAAGCTGAGTCCCTCCACTCAAGATCTCTCCCCTCATAACCTTCCTTAAAAACCTCTTTCAAATCAAGGATGGCCCCACGAAAGTGAGTCAACGGTGCAACATCCAAAGGCAAGGCCATCGCAACCACTGGGGGCACGACCCCTCCAACCAACAATCAACCACATACTGAGGAGACTGGCTCCTCACCGCAAGAGCCTTCCGTTGATGTCCAACCGTCACAGCTATGAGAAGACCCACTTCTTCATATGCTCCACATGATGAGAGAGCAAATGAAAGAACAGTTGCAATCTAGTCGTGAGCTTGAGCATATGGCTCTCGACCGTGAAAACATCATCCGAGGGAGGAGTTAAGGCTACTCAACCAACAGCTCCAAAGCCATGCCCTCCAGAACAACTCTACACAAACTGAGGACAACCCCGAGAGCAACAGGTCCCCCAATCTCCATGCCCTCAACGAGCTGATCTAGAAGCGGATAGTGGAGGCCAAATTGCCTCACCACCTAATCCCAACTACCCACATCCACGATTCTCCTCTCCAAGGATATTCAGGAGTGTGAATTCTCAAGAAAATTCACGACTCCCAATTTCGACTACTACTCCGAGCGAGTGAGCCAGTTCAACACATCTGACACTTCTGTGACAAGATGGTAATCTACTCCCGCAATGATCCAGTCATGTGCCTCACCTTTCCTTCCAGGCTAAAAGGCACGTCCTTAGATTGGTTCTACTCTCGGCCACCGCCTCTCTCCATAACTTCTCAGAGGCAACCGAGGCATTCCTCAACCAGTACGCCTCTCGCCAAGAAGGCAAGAGAAACAACCACCACCTCCTCTCCGTTAAAATGAGACAGGAAGACAACCTCAAGTCGTGCATCAACTTCTTTCAAAGCCAGCTAACCAAAGTCTCCAACTGTGGTGAAGAGGTCTCTGCACTCGCATTCATCAGCGGGCTACAAGTCACTCACCCTCTGTACAAGCACCTCCTGAAGCACGTCGCCAAGATGAGCGAGGTTCTTTCTCGAACTCAGCCTAACATCCAGCTAGAAGAGGCGATGATGGCCTCCCTCCAATCACACCACGAAATCGAGCGATGGTGGAAGGAAGTTGAAATCCACTCACAAAGCTCTCAACCACGCTCAAGACCAACACCAAGGGTAACCTGTTTACAAGAAGCAACCGCTCCCGATCCACCCACCAAGTCCACTCCGAAGCTGCAGATCGATGAAACGCTTCACTCCGTTGAAGCTCCCGATCAATGAAGTCTTCAACACCTTCAAACATCAATCATAAGTCGGCGCCCAAAACTGATGCAGCACAATCCCTCACTTCCCGAGTCAGAAGAATACTGCTCCTACCACGACTGCAAAAGGCATCAAACCGTCCACTGTTGGGCCCTCCGAAGGTACCTGAAAGAACTCGTCCAACAAGACTTCCTCAAAGAGTACATCTTCATTCCCAAAGCAATTTCAGACAGCCAAACACTCAACTTCCTCAAGAGCAAAACCTGATCGCCCAGTACAAGGCGATCGACTGACTACCCAAATTCTAGACATACAGAGCGTACTTCCTTTCCGTCTACTCCTATGTATTGCATTTTTTGAATAAAATATGATCCTAACCTTTAGAGTGTGATACCTCCATTGTGGGATTTCCCGCACTCGGAGGATCGTGTCTGTACACTCCACTGATGGGAGTTTTCCCACTCGAAAGTGTCAATACAGACATGCCTACGGGCATTTCTTTGTCGTCCTATGAAAGTATAAATCCTCCGTTGTGAGATTGCCCCACTTGGAGTCCCCCACTATGCTACAGGAATTTTCCCCTCAGAGCCCCCGTATGTTGTCCACTGATGGGATTGCCCTCACTCGGAGCATAGACATTAGCCTACGGGCTCCCCTCATCTAAACTCACAGACGGATGAACCCCCAGTAGTTTCTCTATCTGGCTCCTTCCATATTCCGATGATGGGATTTCTCCCACTCAAAAGAGCTCTATTGATAGGATATCCTCCACACGGGAGGACAACTCCATGATGGGTTTACGCCCACGTTGGAAGTACCATATCGTCACACCGAATACAGACGCAACCTATCTGTCATTGGGTGATACCCCACTTCAGACCAACTTTTGCAGGTTCAGCAAGACTATGACTATGCACGACACAAGGTATATTTATGAGGGTTTTCTTGTTTGGATTACCCCCTCAACTTACCAGTCTGGCATGGTCATAGTCCAATTGCTCTCCTGAAAACGAAAAGCTTCAGGTATGATTTTAGTTTTGAATGTGTAACTTATTATCTAAACTAACACTCTCCCTCAAGCTGGAGCATAAATATCTAACATGCCCAGCTAGTTACATAAGCTAGAAAACAACTGGGGTGAGACAGCTTTGGTAAGATCTGCTAACTGCTTCGACGAAGGTGTGAACTGGAAGGTAACCATCTTCTTGGTCCAAGCATCTTTGTAGAAATGACAGTCAACTTCAATGTGGGGTATCTCGGGTTGTATTGGATCGGTCAATGGCTCCATGAGATGGGTATATTTATGAGGGTTTCTTTGTCTGGATTATTCCCTCAACGAACTAATCTCATGAATCCATAAGCTAAGCTCATACAACTAAAATTACCCACATTTGCATCTAACATTTTGTTTAATGTCTCATTGTATGTTGTGTGCGCATCCTAATTGCTTCCAATACTTGGTTTGTACGTCCCGAGATGGGATTTCCCCCACTCGGAGGCGACAACACAGGCTCCTCTACGACTATTCATGACACTTCCCTGTGGGATTTCCCCCACTCGGAGATTGAACTCTGATGCAGGGATTTCCCCCTATCAGAGCGCCGGCTTCGTAGCTCCGTTAATGAAATTTCCCCCATTCAGAAGCAAATGCGAACCCGACTCCATTGTAAGGATTACCCCCTCTCGGAGGCTCAAATCCGCAGCTAGGATTTCCCCACTCGGACACAAATTTACAGGTACCGTTGTAGGACTAAACACCAACTCAGAAACCATTCACCAAACCAACACCTGACGTATCAGAACATCCATATGCCAGTACCAAACATCTCGGAGTCAAAGCAAATGCTCCGGGAGACTGCCAATTTCAGACAAAAATAATGGTAAAACAAACCAGGCAAGTTCCAAACAACATTTCCATTAACGCTTTTATTATAAATTTCCAATTACATCCATTCAAATACATAATTGGTTACATCTAACAAGAGTAATACAAGATCTATCAACCATTTGTGTTTGATTTTTTTTAAAGAAATACAGATAAATTCGCTCCTACCCTTCCAGACCTACGGAGTAAGTTCCCGATGCTGAAGCAAACAAAAAATCTGCCTGTCGGAGAACGCTTTACACGGACGCAACCCTATTGTTCATGCCTTCCACAGAACTCGGAGGGAGCTCGGGGAGGTCCCTGCACAAAAATAAGAGATCGAGGTCCCTGCACAAAAATAAGAGATCCTCCAGATGAAGAACTTCCTCCTCTCTGACCAGAACAAGTTTGGGGGCAAGGAATTCTTGAGAAGATGGGCAGACTTCTTCCAGGGATCCGCCTTATTTATAGATGAAGATACCAGATCATTTCCTATTCAAATTCTCAACCACCCAGAGAAGTCGGTTTGTATCCCACAATTTACGCATATCGAACCAGCCAGATATCAACCGCCTCTGCCACACGATCTCATTCATCATGACACCAAAATTTCATTCATTAAATTGTCAGCTGTCCTCCAGCCACGATGTGTCTGGTCCAATTCCCAAAGACACCTCGACTGCTCCCCCGCGAAGTACAAATACGCCACGACTTCTCAGAGAAAATCATGCCAGAGGTTGGATTAGTCTGCTCCCCTCCTCTAGCTGAGTCTTAGAAAAGGGGGCGGAGGGGCATCTGTTGTGGTTAAATTCCGAACTTCATCAGGATCGCTACACGTGTCTCACTCCATCAAGATCATCCCGAGTTAAAAAGCAAACCCAGTGTTCCAGAAGACCACCTCAGCCAGGCCTGAGAAGAAAAGCCCAAGCACCTTCCTGAGTCACTTCAGCCAGGTCCGAGGAGAAAGCCTGAAAGCCTCCTCGTGATCATTTCAGCTCGCGTCGTTCATCCAGATGTAGAACTTTGGCGAAAGCACTTTGCGGGTCGATAAGCCCGATCCACACAACGCAAGTCCACTACGAAGTCTTCCACCTCCACTACTGGATACAGCTCAGCAGTGGGATTCCGCGATCTGTGGAGTCAATTTTTAACGCTATAATGCTTCCCATCCAGCGCAAGTTATTACGGATGGAGGAGGATATTTCTGCATGTCAATCAGAACACCAAGTGTGGTGATCTGGGAAGTTACAAGAGAATCACAACATGTAAATCATGCGGTTATGGAGATCCCCGCACAACCCGCACTATCAGTTATGACTCAGGATATTTATACGATGAGAACTAAAAGAAAAGGCAATTCAATCCAAGCCAATTTAGCCTAGAAAGATTGTAAACACAAGATAGCTTTACAAATTCACTGTAACCTTTGCAAATTAGTGAATTTCCTCTCCTCTCCGTGGTTTTTCCAAAATTTGAATTTTCACATAAAATCTCTTGTCTTATTCTCTGTGCTGAATTTCATTATTATCGAGCTATAAGCGAGACAACCCTAACTCCCCATGGTGCGAAATTGACCGTTCGATTGATCGTATCGAAAAATCTCCACAACTTTAATAGGTTAATTTGTGTTATAGTCCTGAGTAACATAGATGCAGCTTATTCGAGTGTCTTTCTCACTCTCATACATCGACTTCTCTATATATTATCTTGTCCATTATTTGGAAAGTTCAGTACTCCTTACAACACTAACATAGCCATCAACAGTTATTCATATTAGCCTCTCTTCAATCACAGTGGCTTAGAAAGTGGCCTAGTTGACAGCCCAAGTGCTAGGATGTGCTGATGGCCCCGACTAGACCCTAGTCGGGCCCTTTGAAGCATCCAGAGCTGTTTGAGCAGCCCAAAAGGCAAAGGTCTGGTTAAACAGGACAAGCATATGATAGTCAAAAGATATAAAATCGGGTTGGACCCAAACTAATTGAGACCAATATTACCTAATTTACCTCCAATCCCCTTCAATAGGGATCTATTTTGTGTGTCCCATTTTATGTTCTTTTACCAATCCAAAACTAGCACAAGAATAATAAAAGAACATTAGTGTGTAATTAATTCAGTAAGTTCTTTTATTGGGTAACACAATAACAGTTTCCGTTCTTTGAGACTTACATTACCGTTTAAAGTTTGGAATTTGAATGGAATAAGAATTGTGATCATATATTAGTTAAAGCAATTTGCTTTCTATTTTTTGAATAAGTAACAAAATAAAGCTTTTTTAGGAAGATAATAAATCAAGGCTTTCTTTATTAATATTCAAAGATGAACTTTTCTATTATAATAATTCTTAATTATATGTCTTTATGTGTATCAATATTGTCTCTTCGTTGTCCACATGCACAAATGCACACAAATAGTACACGTGTAATTATCCAACTGACCATATTGAATGCTCCCAAGTGTACCACAATCCAGAACACCAATCCTATTGTAGCGGTCATACTCCAATCTTCATCAGGATCGCGACACGTATCTCACTTCATCAGGATCATCCAGAGCGAAACAGCAAACCCAGTGTTCCAGAAGACCACCTCAGTCAGGCCCGAGGAGAAAAGCCTGAGCACCTTCTCGAGATCACTTCAGCTAAGTCTGATGAGAAAGTCTGAGTGCCTCTCCGAGATCATTTCAGCCCGAGTCATTCATCCAATGTAGAACTTTGGAGAAAGCACTTTACAGGTTGGGAGTCTCAATCCCCACAACGCAGACCCACTACGAAGTCTTCCACCAGTACTGGATACAGCTCAGCAGCGAGATTGTGTGATCTGTGGAGTCAATCACACTGCCAGATCACTCCCACGTTTTAAACATTATAATGTCACCAATCCAGCGCAGGTCGTTACGGATGGAGGCGAATATTTCTGCATGTCAATCACAACAACCAACAGCAGTGATCTGGGCAGTTACAAAAGAATCACAACGTACAAATCATGCGGTTATAAAGATCCGCACAACCCACACTATCAGGAATGACTCTTAGGGTATTTATACGCTGAGAATAGAAGAAAAGGGAATTCAATCCAAGCCAATTTAGTCCAAAAAGATTGTAAACACAAGATAGCTCTATAAATTCACTGTAACCTCTGCAAACTAGTGAATTTCCTCTCTCCTCCCTATGATTTTTCCCAATTTGAGTTTTCACGTAAGATCTTTGCCTACTACAACTAATACCACTTCTTTTAATTCTATTGCTTCTACTAATATTAGCAATAATGCTTGATTACATAATTAGTTGAAAACTTGAAATGTTGAACACTTAAATGATTTACTAAAATATTAAACACTTGAATCATTGATACAAATGGTTGTGTAGGCCTTGACTTCTGTTTACTGAATCATGCCTAATCTTCCTCCTAATTCATCTTTTGCAGCCACTTAATGCCCCTCCCTCATCAGCTAATCCCGTGAAGAATAGAAGTAAATTATGAGTGTGGGATGGGAATATACTCTTGTCCCGTTCCCAATGAATTGAACATTGAGAAGAGTTGCTTTCGCACCATATCACTAGGGTGTGGTGTGCCGCTTGAAGAAGCATGTTGTCAACACTAAAGTGATGGTATCAGCTTAGAAGTGTAGGAAAGCTCTTGTAGACACAGCATAAGACATGCATTGAAGATTCAGGTGGATCTATACCTATCAAAGTTGGGAGGAACCATAGAAACTAAAGATAAGATCTAGGTACTTTGTGGTGGGGATTTTCCGCCACGGGCGATTGGACGCTCCCAATCGGATCTGCCAAAAATACGGGAAAGAAAAACACCTCTCAGTTAAGGAGCACCGGCGTGGTGCCGGCCAAAAACCCTCTGACGTGAGAATAAATATCCCCATTTTGAAAGAAAGAAAGCAAAAGGAATACTTGTGTGTGCTGTTCTTTTTGATAATCAGAAGCAATCCCCTCTCTCGATGGAAGTGTATACATACCTGCCTGGATTGTTGGTGAGGATGAAGATAACAAAGATTCTCGTAACTGCATGATCTCTAAATCAAAATTGTTTTAACTGGTTTAGATAGATGCGAAAAGACATTTGTTGTTATCTATAACTGATTCCCTAGATTGTTGAGATCGACATGCAGAGAGATTCATCGCTATCTGTAACCGCTTAAACTGCATATGTGCAGATCTATGTAACTGTTTTGATTGAGCCAGGTTGTTTGAATTGATGATTAGAAGAGTCCATCCTTATCTGTAACTACCCGCTTAGTTATAGTTATCACAGCTGCCTGAGTTATACAACGCCTGGAGTGTGGGCGAGATCAGGGTGAGCAACTGATTCTGTGATTCGCGCCGCGCTTCTAATCTGTTGTCGAAGTAGTAGTGAAGTTTCGGAGAGCATATTTGTTCTGAAGGTTGAAGCCTCCGAGTGGTTTGAACAACTCCACTAGGCTGAGGATCCTGAGGGGTGGTTCCAGATTGATGTGGCCTTGGGATAAGGCTTTCTTCTTGGGCCCATGTTGAGTTTGCTAGCAGAATAATGGTTGGCTGCTTGGGGTGCCTCTGAGGCAACAGGATACGGTTCGTGATCTCAACAGGGATCGAAAATCGAACACTACATATTCCCCTCGCTTTTCCCCTTTTCAAAGTCTAAGATCGGAAAGGTGGGAAAGCGCAACCGACTTGATCCTCCGATTCGGGACTAAGCTTGTCGCTTTATGGCCAGTGAGAAGTGACTGACGTGTCGCTTCAAGTTCAGAGCATTTAATACAGCCATTGCACCATGGCTGGTTGTCGCATCGCGCGTCCGATTGGCGTGCGCAGTGAACAGATAGTTTCATCTAGACCGCTAGGGTCTGCTCGAATTTGTGCACCGGTTTGATTTGCACCAAGGAGACACACAACGCCTTGATTCAAACTCGGGACCATCATTGCGATGACGTCATCTTCCCCCTGTTTTAAATATCGGCCGAGATATCGGCCGATATCTCATTTTTTGCCTGCTACCGATATAATATGGGAATATCGTTCGCCCATATCATTTGTAGCAGAATTGGCCAAAATTTGAAATATCTACCGATAAATCGCCCGATATGAGTCGGCGCAAAATCGACCGATATGAATGGGTTCATTTTTTTGAACTCATCAGCATTGAACCCAAACCCGACCCATCACCCAACTATGAGTGTTGTTTGCATCGTTACGACTCGATAAAAATCGAGCCTTAATTTTTCTCCTCCATGAATTGATAGTGACGACGCTTGTTTTTCAAGTAAGTAGATTATACAACTTCTAATCTTATAGTTTTCAATTTCATGAAACAACTAATTTTATTGCACGACCCACGACTGCGTGCAAATGTACATTGTACCATCTTTGCATACATATTACATCATTTTTATTTGGTAGATGATATCAATGACACTAAACCAACTTTTAATTATCAATATTTCATTATATATACTGTCCGATATGAACGCCCGATATGTGCGCGTATCCCCGATATCTCCCCCGATATCTGATATCCGATATAAGAAACCCCCATCTGATACGATCCCGATATCCAATATTTAGAACCTTGCATCTTCCTATGTATAAATTAGGGGAAAATTATGACCTCAAATTTTTCCAAATCTTCTCTCCTTTACCTTCAAATTCACAATCCAGTCCTTCAACTTTCAATCTTCTCTTAATATCGCTCCTTGAGAGATGGCGAGTCGATGAAAAGTTATCGTCGATGATGAGAGTAAATGCAAGGGAGTCGTCGATGAGAAGTGAAAGAGGGTTGCATTCAAGACAAGAGAGGCGATGGACTTCGATCCTACGCCGAAAACACTCCACGGCCAAGAGAAGATCGTCGAGCACTGGAGAAGTATCACGGGCCTCTCCACCAAGTCTTGAAGTGGTGTGGTGTCCCCCCGACACGAATGACAAGGTAGTTCCTCTTTATGGAGGTGTCTATTTGCACCCCGGGTCTTGGCACTGAGGGCACAGCTTCCATTGACCGACTTCGTCCGCCAAGTGTTGTCCTTCTACGATGTCGCTCTTACCCAGTTATGCCACGTGCGTGACGGATGATCCTGGGTTATGAAGGTTTTTGCATTGATTTTGCCGCCCCCTCGTATAGCCTCGGGGATTTTGCCTCCATCTATACGATGAGAAAGAGGTCGCCTGGGATCTGTTACTTCGCTCTGAGGAGTGACAGGTCTTAACTAATCGTCAATTTGGCGGACAGCGACCATGAGTGGGCCAACACCGTCGTCCGAGTTTCCAGTTCCTGAGAATCTGCCATAGGAGGTAGTCGGGGGTTCGTTCCGAGAGCTTGGAACATGGGCGCCATTACCAAGGCAATAAGTTGGTTTGAAGAAGTTCGAGTGAGCTAGGAAGCTGTACAAAATCTGGTACGATATGCGTAACTGGAGTTGGCTATTGGACCCGAACAGGCCTGAAGAGCCTCCCAACGCGCTCAGTCTCAATCAGGGACGAATTGGGGTCGTCTCCTGATGTCGTCGGAGGAGAGACTGGTGAAGGGTTAGGTTCAGGCCGTGGTTGCCCTCAAGAAGAAGAGGGCGAAGGGGAAGTCACCCATTCGAACTGGTCCGCAAAAAAAAGACTGGAGTCTGCTTCGCATGCGCAGGATCTCGGGGAGGTAAGTTACACTCCTTGCTTCCCTATATTTTCCTTTGTTCTCATTCATAATCTGCAGGGGTTCCCGGCGTTGACGAGGAGATAAGGAGGGGAGGCAGAGGTTACAGAAAAGGCTCTGCTTCGAAGAAGGGGCATGTCTCCAAAAAGAAGGTAACTCCTACTGCACCAAGAATGTCCAAAGAGTCGCACGTCTCTCATGCTTCCGAGTAACCGGAGGAACCTCCGGCTGCGCATTTCTTCGAACCCCAAGATGATGGTAGGCCCTCCGGGGTCCAAGTCTTTGTCCAGCATGCATCTCCAGGATGGGACTCTGCTATGATGCCTCCGACCGAGGGTCCTGCTCTGATCGTGCCCCGCTCGGAGCCGTCCTCCGGACTTGGGAAAAATGGTGCCAGTGATGCGTAGCAGACTAGCGGTGAGGTCACCACAACGCCTACAGGGGAGGAGTCTTCGTCATCAGACGCGAACCGGGATATCTAAGTCTCGGCTTTTAATTCAGGATTGTTTCTGAGGAAAGGTGGTGATATAGCCATCGTGAGTGAAGGGAGCTTTCTCGATGGACTAAAAGAGAGTTTGAAAAGCTTTCTCTAAGAGAAAGAGGAGAGAGATGAAAGAGTCCACGGTGAAAGTATGGTGATTGTGTCATCACTCTCCAGGGGTTGCCTTACTTATTACTGAGCTCTCCTTCTGCAGGGTGTGTCTTTCGCCTATGGAGTTGTGAGTAGCCAGCAGATCGCCTTGAAGGCAAGGAACAAGACCATTGCTGGTTTGAGAGGAGAGGTCGGCAAGCTGAGCGCTGAGAAGCAGGTAACATGCGGGTGAATTGGATCAGCTACGGAAGGAGCTTGAGGAAAAATTTTCCAAGCTGGAGGAGTTGTCTCGGATTTGGAGGGAGCTGGAGAAGAAAGGCTCCGACCTCAAGCTGGCCCAGGAGAGATTGAAGAAAGCGGACTCTGCCCTCCAGCGCGCTCGTGTGGAGGAAGAGGTGGCTCACAAGTCGCTAAAGAACTGCTCTCTGAGATGGATGAATAGAGGGCTGCTTCCCGGCATAAGGATCGGCTTCAGGGTGAAACAAAGCGGGCGCTTAAATGGCTAGGTGCATTTTGCGAGGGTCCATCGCCTGGGTCCAGGTAGCATATTTTAGTACACTTCTTCAATCATAAAAGTTCTATTTGCTTGTGTGGTTGTATGTCCCTTGTGCATAGAGTTTATAGCTTCTAAACATAGGTTAATATAAAAATCCAAGACTCTCGCTCACTACAATGAGAGTTTATCAGCATGGTAGCAGTGATGAGAATACGTAGGTAAACAGTTGAGCAGCTAATAAAATGTTTTAAAAAAATGACAATTTGCTGGCTGAAAACTGACTTTAAAAATAAAATTTGATAAATTGGTCTGAGTTGATGCCCAGAAAGTTTCAAATTCTGCCATCTCCTATGCAAATTACTCCATTCATTGAATTTCATAAATACTTTAATGTGAGGTATTGTATTGGATAACCAAAGACAAAGTTAATAAGTTTTCAGCACAGTTCCAGTTAATGGCAGATTTGGTGTTTCTTTCTTCTATTTATCCTAATGCCGCCTTTATCAAATAATTGTTGTCCGTTATCAACCAAGGTCACCAAATCCAGATGTATTACCAGATAGCAGCCTCCTTCCCCTTGAAGCCACCAAGTGACTTGATCTTAGTTTATCATGGGCCTGTTAGGGACAAGAAATCCCAGTCATCATGGAAATTTTTATCTTCCAGAGGAATATAATTCATGCACTCATAATCATGGAATTTGCAATCCATATCAGGGATTTTGAAACTATTTGACTTAGAATTGCATTCTTCCTGTATGTAATAAACTTACTAAATTGTGAATTTTACTTGATGCTAATCTAGCTACAAACGTCGATAGGGTTAACTTCCAACTCCCAATGTGAAGTTACTCTCTATTTCAAACCATATGAGTTGAGAATTACTCCCAATTCAGCACTAACTAGAAGAGTGTCAAACTAGAATGCCACATGGAACTGAAATCCCTCGATTGCAAGAAATCAAAATGGCATAATTTGAACCAAATACTTGTATCGAAATTTCATGAATTCTGATTCCATGAAATCAAAAGGACCCTTAATATTAATAACTGAAAATAAAACAAGATTTAACTACTTATAATTCCCCATAAAGTAATTAGAATAGCGTCAAATTAGAATGCCACATGGAACTGAAATCCCTTGATTACGAGAAACCAAAATGGCATGATTTGGACCACATACTCAAATTAGAATTTTATGAATTTTGGCTCCGAAATATCAAAAGGACCATAATATTAATAACTGAAAACAATACACACACGCACACGCACATATATATATATAACTAGCACCTTCTTGCTTGTCAAGGTCCATTGGCATTGCTCGACTACTCAACCCGCCTGAAGCTGGCTGCCATGTAAGACAATAATTTCCCTTAGTAAAGATGAACAAAGAAACAATTCTATATTAACATTTTAGGCTGTACCAACGATCAGTCAAGCATTTTGTGTCTCACGCAAAGGGAAGAAAAAAAAAATGAAATGAAATGAATCAAAAAAAAGGTCATAGTAAAGTTAATTTATACATCTTACTTACAGAAAATTGAGACTGAGGCTTAGCCCTCTGGCTTTGCTGATATTTTAAGATAGTCCAGTCAAAAACATAATCAAAGTCATACCCTGAGATTGATCAAATAGGAAATAGAAAGTCAAATTTATTCGGCTAAAAGTGCATCCTTGATCATAACACGCAGAATATGTGATGCGGAACTAAATCTTAAATTGAAAATAAAGATAATTTTGATTAATTTGAAAATCAGCACCCAGGTGATCTCTCACCCTCCCACAAATCAGCATGCAAGAGATTTTAAAGCAATGCAAATCAACAAGCAAAGCAAAAGAGGGTTTAATTGATTTCACTGAAGTATCCAACCCAATAGACTAGATGGCTATTTATACAACCCCATAAAAAAGAGTTCCCATCCTAACCGACGTGGGACTAATAAAAGCAAGTCCTAAAAGAGCATAAGAAAAGAACCTAATATAGAAATAGCCTAATAACTGAAGAGAATTGCGCCTCCTGCGCACTTCAGTTCTCCATGTTCCCGAACTGGAAAGATTCCCATCCCCGGCTTCGAAAAATTCACCTCTGAAGAATGGCGACGGTGAAAGTCATGTAAAAGCTCTGGGTTGAGTTATGTAATCTCCTCGAACCGCAAACAAGTGCAATCAGAATCAGGTCGTCCACGCCAACAGACCAAATAGCGATGGTAGGTGTCATCAGCAGTGCACAAGGTCTCGTCTGTTAGGACACCCTCAATCTCCTCAGTGGGGGGCTCTTCAATGGTGGTGGTAGTGGTAGATGAACCGGGAACGGCTTGAGACTCCTGGAAGTCGATGTTGGCTCATCTGGTATGGCCGTCGGATAGGCCACTGAAGTGCGGTAAAGAATCGAGTCCTCGACGTTGAACACCAGGTTGATCCCAAGATCACAGGGGATGTCAAGCTCGTAGGCATTGGAACCAAACCTCCTCAATACCCTGTAAGGACCCATACGTCAAGCATGAAGCTTCTTCAAAATTCCCAATTGGAACCTTCTGGATGCACTCTAATAATCACCTCATCTACAATAGTAAATTTCTGCAACCTCTTATGTGAATCTGCAGCAGCCTTATAGTTATCGTCGCTAATAGTAATTTGCCTTCTTATATGCTCATCCAACTCATGCAAATGTTGTACAAATCACCCAACTGATGCACTAGGGCAGTCACCTAAGTACATGGGTAGGAGATCTATAAGTTTTTTAGGCCGATACCTTGTGACAACCACAAAAGAACTTAACCCTGTAGATCTATAGACCGAATTGTTATATGCAAACTTAGCTACAAGCAAGATCTCATCCCACGTGGTCATCTGCTCTCCCACTAAACATTGAAGCAAATCACCCAAGCTACGGTTTATTGCCTCAGTTTGAGGATGGTATGTCGTAGAGAATTTAAGTGCAGTCCCCATTTTCTTCCAAAGAGTTCGACAAAAATGACTCGTGAAGCGGACAACCCTATCAGAAACTATGAACTTGGGTAAGCTGTGTAAGCGCACTATCTCCCAAAAGAAAAGGTGTGTCACGTGTGAAGCATCTGCTGTTTTACTACAAGGGATGAAATGGGCCATTTTGGAGAACCTATTAGCCACCACAATGATAGTCATGTTTTCTAAGTGTGCGAGGGAGCCCTAAAATGAAATCCATACTGAGATGCTCCCAAGGTGCAAAAAGAATAGGCAACGGTGTGTAAAGCAATGTGTTATGTTTCCTACCCTTGGCAACTTGACACACTTGGCAATGTAACACTACTCTCACAACATCACGCTATAAAATTGATCATCTACCAAGGCAATGGTCTTGTTTCGGCCAAAGTGTCCAGTGACACCTTCCGCGTGCATTTCCCACATCAAACGATCCCGCAAAGAAGTGTTGGGAATGGACAATCAGGGTGTCCCTGAGTAAGAACACATCAACAATGGTGAAACCTTCCACTAGGGTGGAAGCAATGAAGTATAAATTTCCTCAAAGTCCTGACAAGTAAGATAATCTTGTATAAGACATTCAAAACCAATCACCTCGGCACTAAGTGCCTGTAACATGCAAAGTTTCCTACTTAAAGCATCAGCAGCCTTGTCATCCACACCGGCGCGGTGTTTTAATTACGAAGGTGTACTCCTAGATGAACTCAAACCATTTGATGTGTCGGTGCCCTACACACTTCTGCGAGTTGATATACTGAAGGGCTTGATGGTCTAAATACAGGACGAACTGAGCACGTAGCAAATAGTGGAGCCAATATCGCAAGTTCTGCACTACAGCATACAACTCCCTATCATAGACATTGTAGTCGTTCAATTTCTCGCTGAAGAAAGCGATGGGATGATTTTCTTAGCTCAACACACCACCTATGCTTATGCGTCACAAGCCACCTCAAATACCTTCGAGCAATCAAGAAGGCGAAGGACTGGGGCAGTAGTCAACATAGATACATACACATATATACATAGATATAAAAGTATTTAGGATGTGGACACTCTCATCCCAGATTCAAAAATCTAACTTCTAAATGAAAATACATGTTGCCGGATCCTACTACTAATCGTAGGCTCCTTAGGAAGAGAATTTCAAAACAATTCAACTTGATTTACCCATGAATCAAGTAGCCATAAAATTAACCATAAATTTAACATATTAAACTTTACATAAAAGTGGTTAATTCGACACCAGTTGATGTCTGGGTAAAACATATCAAAATCATCTGAAATATTCATTTATAAGTAGTTTATCTTTAGTAAATCACACCCAACAGAATAGATGCAATTCGGGCAGGTGAATTCTGAAAGCTATATATATATATATATATATATATATATATATATATATATATATATATATATATATATATATATATATATATATAGAGAGAGAGAGAGAGAGAGATATAGACTTGTATCCTTTCAAAAGGATTTGATCCCGGATCCTTCCCACTCAAATTCAACCCTCCAACATTCGAATACAAGATCCACTCCGTTGAAGTTGATCTATACTATTTCAAGTATCTATAAACCAAAAATCAAGTGTTTTAAATACTTTTTGCCCATCCATCAAGCGACGCAAAATGGACGGCCGAAAGTAGTGAGTTGGTTAGATCTATGTCTTTAGACATACAAATTCTCGATCCGGCCATTTCACTATGATCTAAACATTTAAAAACCCCTATAAACTAATTTTTGTTAGATTTCAAATGTTCTACACCGTTAAACTAACCAACTCACTATTTAGGCCGTCCGTTTTTCCCTACTTGATGGATAGGCAAAAAGTATTTAAAACACTTGATTTTTGGTTTATAGATACTTGAAATAGTATAGATCAACTTCAACGGAGTGGATCTTGTATTCAAATGTTGGAGGGTTGAATTTGAGTGGGAAGGATTCGGGATCAAATCCTTTTGAAAGGATACAAGTCTCTCTCTCTCTCTCTCTCTCTCTCTCTCTCTCTCTCTCTATATATATATATATATATATATATATATATATATATATATATATATATATATATATAATGTGTGTGTACATGTATGCATTTTATATGTATTTATGTATACATATAACAATGTTTATTACTGGGCAGAATAATTGACATCTTCTTTTAAGGGAAAGCTATAAACTGTAGTCATACACTCCAGTGTGAGCGTCTGCAATAGGGAAATCTTCCTATGAGAACTGAAAAACCATGATGGTTGTCTCGTGAACGATCTAAAATGTTCACCTTAATCTATACATCCAAATTAGTCTAAAAAAGAGGAGTGAAGAGATTTTCAAACTTTTTAACCAAGCATCAACCTCTATCATTTATCAACGGCTAAAATATCGTGTTTTCTACAACCAAGTTACGAAGGTGAAAGGAATACTGAAGCCACTAGATATCTCATCCATAGACTAATTTGATATGCCAAACAAGATGAATTGTGTGGATCATCCATGGATGGCCCATAATTGAGTGTTCACAAAAGTTTTAGCCAAAAAAGTTCCCATAGGAAAAATTTTCCTATATGCGCGCGCGCGCGCGCGCGCGCACACACACACACGATATACCTGTTCATAGGTGTACAGAAACATATATACATGCATGTATATCTATATGTGTACACATACAGATATGCATATAAAAGGTTCTCATCAGAAAATTAAAAAAAATACAGACATGTGCATGTGCATATACATACATATATGTATGTATACATGTATGTATACATGTATGTATACATATATATATATACATACATATATATATATATGTATATATATACACACATACATACATACATACATATATACATACATATATACATATCTATATACGCGCGCTCGCGCGCGCACACACGCACGTCTATCTCTATACACACACACATGCATGTGTGTGTATATGTATGCATGCGTGTGTATGTATATCTATATGTATACACACATATATACAGATATGCATATATCTTTCACACACACACACACACATATACATATATGTAGATGCATACACACATATATACATATATGTATATGTATACACACATATATGCATATATGTATTTGTACACACATATATAGACACGTGCATATATCTATGTGTGCACTGCACGGACACACACATGTAAATACATATATGAGTGTATACATAAACATATATGCATGCGTGTTTACACCCACAAGGCAAACATAAACATATATACATATATGTGTGTACACAGGTATGTGTCTACATATACATATATGTAAATATGTATGTCAACATATACACATACATGTACATTTTTTTTAAGGTATACATATATGTATGTATGTATGAATGTATACACACGCACACACGTATGTGTGTTTGTATATGTGTAATATATGTATAGTACACAACACACTTCTTGTCATATCTCCTCTCTTCTATTTGACACTTGGAATTATTATAATGCATCATGTCACTACAGACTACACTACAATAATCCCAATAAAAAGCACAGAAAGACAAAGGAACTAGGTGCACTTGAACAGGAGCAAATATGTGAAATTAACAAAGTTCATCAAGCCTGAACCCACGAGTAACATGAAATCCTGATGAAGCCCGAACCCACAAGTAACAACATGAAAAATACACCGGCAAGCTCAAATTGCTTGACTTGCTATACCTTCACGAGTAAACAAGTCTCGGAATAGACGCTTCAAAAATCCATAGTCAGGTCGTTGATCGAATGTCAAAGAATGGCAGTAGTGAAAGTAAGAAGCAAATTCCACTGGATGAGATTTGCATAGAACCTATTACAAAAACATGAATTAGTAAACAGAAAAAATTTATAATTTCTAGACGAAGACATTCTTGAAAAAGCTATAACATGTATAAACATACCTCGATAGGAGTTGAAAGCTTCTTTTCACATATCTTATCATATTTCTGCTTTTTTGTGGCAGCTTTTAGACCCTGCCATGGAAGACTTTTACATAATAATATATAATCAGTAAACTAAGAGCAAAACAAACAGAGAACAAGAGAGAGACAGTGAAAGAAGTGAGACAACTCTGAGAAGGCAATCCAAACAATTTTGCAAACAAAAAAAAAAATGCTAGAAAGTAAAACAACATGGATCAGCTGATTAAGCTACTCATGGAAATAAAAGAATACTAATTTTCCCAAAAGCATAAAACATAATCTCTTTTATTTTCTTTGCATAATGATATTTTGGCAAGTAAAACCAACACCAAATTTGGATGTCCATCCGAAGTGAAGACCAAGTTTACAATAATGCATGCAGCACGCATAGGCTATGTGATATATCGTTCAATTTCAGTTTTAATTGCGATAACTTCAATCCTGCCACCTAAACCGCATCTTGATACTGTCCAATCATGTGAATTTCTGTAGTAAGAAAACTAAAAATCCAGCTAAGTTTTTTGCCATAAACATCCTACTAAGGAGACAATAATTACATGAAAAAATTCCAATCAAAAGGTAAAAATGACAAAGCAATTAAGTCATATCCACAGCTTACCAACATATAGAACCACCTTACTGCCCCCATCCAGAGTACACCCCAAGCCTCAAATAATACATGCATAGGGTTCCAATAATACGTGCAGAGATTGTATTTGTTTAATTTTAAGCACAAATTAACTTCCAATTCCGACATAAGAAATCTTGACACATTCGAACTGTTGCCAATTCGTGCACATAGATATAACCTACTAAACCAATACAGTGAATTATTATTAAATGTACTAATTTTCTATTTATAGAAGGTAAGAATAAAGAAACTATTGAAGTCTCTGCCACAACACCAAAACTCAAGTTGTGGTGAGGGTTGAGGGTAATAAATTTATATTCTAACATGCCCCCACTGGTCAAGCGCCTTTTTGGGCCAAATGGGCTTTCATTTCTGTGACAGTACATTTTAAACGTGTGCTCGGTGAGAATTGAACTTGGGTTGTTATGATATCATATTAAAGTCTCATGTCATTGCATCAAAACTCCAAAGTTGTAGTGAGAATTCAGAGTAATATATTTATATTCTAACAGCAACAAACTAGTCTACAGGGAAAGATATTCAATCAAAACACTCCAATAAATAAAGACATACCTTCCCCTCAGAAAGTACAAGAGAACATAGCCAAGTGATTCCAAATCATCCCGACGGCTTTGCTCTAATAACAAAATAAAGAAGAGTTCATATTAGAAAGTCCAGTTCTGAAGGAAACTAAAATGTTGCATCTCTTGCTCCTTACCAATGCCAAGATGAGTGTTGCAGCTTGCATAGCGAGCAGTACCAGTTAAGTTTTTATTTTCTCTGAACCAAAAAAGGAATCTACATTAGCTAATAAGCTATCCAAAAGTTTAGAGATACAGCTTTCAGTCAAATAATCATAAAGACAACTAGCATGTTGAAAGAGGTCATTAAGACAGTGATAACTAACGAATCACTGGAAAAGCATACAGAAAAGAAGCAAAACATTAGCTGTACAACAATGGTTAAAAAAAAACAGTGCTATTTGATTATCAGACTTTGTCAGCCTATGTACAAAACGATCATAGCATATGATTACCGCTGAGGAAGTAATGCTGAGTGATATTTCAAACGACTTCTACTATACATATAAATGACAATAATCAGTAAGCTATCCAAAATGTGGAAATGGGTCAGTTCGGGTAAGGATCTAGTCAGAAATTGATTTGACTAATATAGACTTGACCAGAAACTGGTCAGTTTATTACACAGGCCAGGTTGTCCTACCTGGACCTGTCTGCCACTATCAAGGTAGCCCAATGACCTGATGACACATTAATATGATAGGCAGAATTAAAATGGGTGAGGTCTGGAGTCGCATAGGACACAAGAAATAAATTGTTTCGGGAAACATTAATATTTTTAAAGAAGAAAGATAGGAAATTGAAACTAACACACACCAAAACCAATGCACAAACATTGCAGCGCCATCGCCTCTAAAACCATCAAAAATTAAATGCTTTATTACCTATGACCAGGATGATTCAGGACCTGTAAAATGAAATAGTCATCTGTAAAATTGAGAAGTATTTTTGTTACAAAGATATTAAATCTAATTTCACGTCAATCAGCACAAATCCGATAACTAAGTTTCTTAACTAACATTTTCAATATTCCATTACCTATAATTGGTTTAATTTGGGTCAAATGAACCAAGGAATGAGACCATACCCAACAGATTTATTAAATGAATTAGTCATGTTGATTAATCTATGCAAGGCTGAAATGGGTCAGGTCAAAATTTTCCAACCCCTACCAGTAATCACGGTTCCCATGTATTAAGACAGGGCACATTTTTCAAGCCAAAAGGAGCTTATGACCATTCAATATATCTTCCTATCAATAAAAAAAAATTGCATTCTATATAAGCAAATGCCGCTACCCCTATAACGTAAGGGCTTTGAAGCCAGCTTCGAAAACGGGTTCCAAACCTTTCTATAATACAAGGTAAGGTAAGCTTGTTAACTCAAGAACGCATTCTCTTTCGGCCTTCAAAAACTAAGAGTTTGGTTGATGCTAACTATAACCAGTCCCCAAATGACATAAAAACGTATAAAAAGGTAATTTCTACTCTAAGAGACAAGCCCAATGCAAGTCATATGTGCGCCAAAGGGGAAAAAGTCAAGATTATTGGCTAATCGAGCATCAGTATTAGAAGTATTCAAAGAAGCATAACACTTTACCTGTATGGAATGTGGCGATTGGTGGTTGAGTCTCGGTATCTTTTTGCAAGCCCAAAATCAATTATGTACACCTAGACAAGGATATCAAAAATAATATTGCTCCAAAATTAGTCAGGTGCAGAACATACAAAACTAATCGGACCCAACCGAAGTAGTTACCTGATTTGCTTTTCGTCCAAGACCCATGAGGAAGTTATCAGGTTTGATGTCCCTATGCAAGAAACCTTTCGAGTGCACATATTCTATTCTCGTTATCTGTAACCAACATTACATATAAGGGGGCCTCAGTACAAATCTCAGAATTGGGATAGAGAACTTTGGGGGCATATGCTAATAGATAAATCAATATGTCAAAACAGGAACCTGCTCAATTAAAATTAGGATATCAATGAAGAACCTCTCAACATCAGTTTCTTTCCTATATTAGAGACATGCTTAGAGAAGAGATTTCTTGTTAGACTGCATTTGTATAGAACATATAAAATGTAATTTCTTTTGAAGTGGTATTGTTATTTACATACTTATTATAGATTATAGAAGGCATCAACATGGCATTCCCTTGATACATGATCATGCTTATCGTCACCCCTCAAGAACTAGATAGCTATATGTCGATGCTTTATACCCTTAATTGCAAAGTATTTTACCAGTATGCAGGGAGTATGAAATCAAGTTGATCCATCGAAATCTCTTAAAGGTTAAAAGCTTTAAACTTGAACATTAAGATATTAACTCTAACAGGCATGTGGAGCAGCTCAAAATAATAACAAATAAACTACCACAAGGTCCATAATACATTTCAAGTTAAATCATGATTGCCTTCATCGTGCTTTAATTTCAATTACCATTTGATCAGCCAACATTAGAACTGTTTTCAAACTGAACTTTCTTCCACAATAGACAAAGAGATCTTCAAGACTTGGCCCTAGCAAGTCGAGAACAAGAACATTGTCTTCACCATCAACACCACACCATTTTATACTCGCAATGCCACCTGCATGCATAACCTCAAATCAATCAAACCCGTATGATCATAATTCACAAAAGCAGGTTTTTTATTTAATGATAATACCAATTGACATACTTCCTCCTTGCAGAATGTTGTAGAGCTTGGCCTCATAAAGCAACTGTGGGTGTTTCGTCTTGCTGTTTTCCTACACAAAACAAATATAATATGAGTAAGTTCCACAGGTCGGCCAACAAAAACTAGTTAAAGAAAACCTCAGGTTCAGTGAATTCAACTTATTGCAGCTAATTCCAATAATTGATGGGGGAAATAGTTGCGAAATAAAATTAAAATTTGCAAGGTTTCTTTCTGCAGCTCCACATAGCCAAAAAATCAAACCTTTTCTGTGATTATTAGAAAAATAATCCTAGTCATGCTATAATTATTAGAAAAATTCATGCTAAGATAAAAGTGTGTAGTTACAGATAACTTATAGTATGTAATACCAGAAACTTGACACAACTCCCTAGAATCAAATCAGCAAAAGTGACAAGACAGCATTCCGCATGACAGAAAGACTGAATTTTATACTAAAATTTGAGTACAGTTCCTGATATCCAAGTTCCAATATCTCGGATCTTAAAAGTAAAATTAAAAAGAAATGATTCATGTCCTAATGATCATAAATAGACCAGGGTATGCTACAGCTGCGTTTACCAAGACGAGGTTGCTCAATAAGTATGACATACAAATCATAGATAAATTTTAATATTGCCGAAACAAAAAAACCCCTAATATGCGAAGTCCTCCCACTAATAACATCAAATGCCAACCAAACAAGGATCAGCAAGAACTTACAATCTTGACCGCGACAATCTCAAACGTGTCGACTTGAGTAGCTGCAAAAGATCAGAATTCAAAATTCACAAAAGAGATGAGATCGAAGATTAACACCGCGATCACGACGAAAATCAAAGGGTTTGCGATCAATCAGGCTCACCAAGATAGATCTCGCCGAAGGATCCACTGCCAATCTTACGACCTAACTTGTACTTCCCTCCAACGATCCGCTCCATTCGCAAACTGTTTCTTCACAGGAACATCGATCGAGTCCTAGCTAGGCTTTCGATTCTGGACAGAGAACGAGAAAAGAAAGAGAACTGGAACAGATTGGATTGTAGAGAGAGAGAGAGGGAGAGAAGGAAGTAATTTACATTGGAAGGAGACGATTGATGACGAGGAATTGTGTTTTGTAGAGAAGGAAGAGGAAGACGCCTGTGGCAGCTTGAGTAATTTTTCGCTGCGAGAGACTCCTCGCTCAAGTCAAATGACCAGCTTATCCTTTTGAGTGGCGGTGTTTGAGACCAGCTTTGGGTTGTACGGGTGTAAACAGGTCGGGTTCCGATTCACGCCCATATCCAAACCCGAATTCGATAAGAAATTCGGATTCAGGCTCGGGTTCGGGGGTTCGGGTTGGAATCTCTTCTTCCTTATCAGGTTCGGTTCAGATCGGGTTCAAATTTTAAATAGATATGTTTAAACAACAACAACAACAACTAAGCCATTTGTCCCAAGTATTCGGGGTAGGCTACATGAACCAAAAGAAAACTACGCCGGATCGGGCACATGGATCAGCTTTCTCCACTCATTCCTATCGAGCAATATGCCTTCACTAAGACCTTTAGCCTCTATATCTTGTCGTATTATCTCCATTCATGTTTTCTTCGGCCTCCCCTGCGCTCTTTTAAGTTGCCCTAAATTGATACGTTCTACTCGCCGGACTGGCGCATATGTAGGTTTACGTCGCACATGACCAAACCATCGTAAGTGGTTTTCTCTCATCTTCTCTTTTATAGAGGCTACACCTATCTTAATATGAATATCCTCATTTCTCACCTTATCTCTCCGCGTATTACCACACATCCAACGAAGTATGCGCATCTCTGCTGCACTCATCTTCTGGGCATGATGTCTCTTTATAGCCCAATATTCTGTACCATATAACAAATCTGGCCTAATAGCAGTCTGACAAAACTTTCCCTTCAGGTATAACGGAATCACATAAAACTTCTGTTGTGCTCCTCCATTTCAACCAATCGGCTTGGATCCTATGGTTGACATCACTATCGTTCTCCCCATCTTTTTGAATAATAGAACCCAAGTACATAAAATGACTGCTCATCGGTATTTCTTGTCCATCTAATCTCACAATACTTGATTCGGATTCCATGTTTACTGAATTTACACTCCATATACTCGGTTTTGGCCCTACTTAATCTAAAACATCGAGATTCTAGAGTTTGCCTCCATAACTCCAATTTGACATTTACCCCAGCTCTCGTCTCATCAATTAGGACAATATCATCAGCAAATAGCATACACCACAGTATCTCATCCTGAATAGCTCTAGTAAGCTCACACTATGGCAAATAAGAATGGACTCAATGCAGATCCTTAATGCAATCCAATTGTGATAGAAAAATCACTTGTTATGCCTCCACAAGTTCTTACATTTACCACTACTCCATCTACATATCCTTGATTATGTCAATATATTTGATGGGGACTCCTTTTTCATCAATGTCAACCATAATACCTCTCTTGGCGCCTTATCATAAGATTTTTCTAAATCAATAAAGATCATATGCAAATTTCTCTGCCTCTCGAAATCGCTCTATAAGTTGACGAAGCAAATGAATAACCTCTGTCGTCGATCGCCCCGGCATGAACTCAAACTGGTTCTTTGATATTATAACATTTTGCCTTAACCTGTGTTCAATTACCCTTTCTGAAAGATTCATGGTGGGACACATGAGTTTTATTCCACGATAGTTTGAACAATTCTGGAAATCACCCTTGTTCTTATAGAGAGGTACTAAGGTACTCTTCCTCCACTTATTTGACATCTTTTACTTAGCCAGATCCTTTTAAAGAGGTTTGTTAGCCATCTCACGCTCATCTCTCCTAAGCATCTCCATACCTTAATAGGAATTTCATCTAGGCCAACAACTTTCCTTGACTTCATCCTCTTCAAGGCCTCTTTAACTTCAGATTCGCTAATTCTGCGCATATAATTATGGTTCATATCCTTTCACTAAATGGTAAGGTCCTCCAATTCTTGAGTAGAACTACCATTGAATAATTTGTCAGAATACTCTCTCCACCTTTCTTTGATTTTTTATCTCGAACTAAAATCTTCTGATCCTCATTTTTGACACACCTCATAGTACATAAGTCTCTAGTTTTTCTCTCCCTTATTCGAGCAATTCTATATATATCATTTTCAACCTCTTAGACGTTCAACTTCTCATATACTTCTTTGAACACTTTAGCTTTTGCATTCTGAACAGCTATTTTAGCCCCTTCTTGGCTAGCTTAAACCTCTCAAAACTCCATCACAATTTTTCTTCAAATCTCTATAAAAGTCTCGTTTGATCTTAATGGCAGCTTTTACCTCTTCATTCCACTATGATGTGTCCTTACATGGTGGAGCACCATCCCGTGACTCGCCAAATACATCTTTAGCTACTCTTTTAATGCAGTTAGCAATTTGTTCCATATTGTATTGGAATCATCTTGGGCTTTCCAATCTGCTTCATGTACTACTCGATTTGTAAAAACTCCTTGGTTACCTTTTTTTAGCTGCCACCACTTAATTTAGGATCTAACTTACGTTTAATCTTTCTAAATCTCCTTCTAATCCGGACATCTAAAATTAAAAGTTTATGTTAGGTTAATACAGTCTCACCCGGTACTACCTTACAATCTATACAACAACCTCTATCTACTTTTCTAGTTAAAAAGAAATATATTTGGCTCGCACTTGATCCACTTTTAAACGTGATCAAGTGAGGCTCCCTCTTCCTAAACCAAGTATTCGCTAAGATCAAATCATATGACAAAGCAAGATCTAGAATCGAGTTACCTGATTTATTTTCCCTAAAACGAAATCCTCCATGTACAATATCAAACCCATAACGACTAGTTCCTACATGCCCGTTGAGGTCACCGCCTATGAAAAGCTTTTATCTAATGGGTATGCCTTACACAATCTCATCTAAATCCTCCCAAAATTGATGCTTACTTGACTCAAGTCCTACTTGTGGTGCATAGACACTATAACATTAAAATCTCCCTACCTAAAATAAGTTTAACTTGTAAAATCCTATCACCCTTTCTCCTAACCTCCACTATATCCTCATGCAGTTGTTTATCTATGATCACACCCACCCCATTACAATTTCTATCTCTACCAGTATACCAAAGTTTATAACCCCAAGGCTCTATAATTCTAGTTTTTTCACTATACCAAAGTTTATAAACCCAAGACTCTATAATTCTAGTTTTTTCACCTACCCACTTAGTTTCCTGCATACACAAAATTCTCACATTCCGTCTAACCATAGCATCAACTTACTTGCTAATCTACCTATAAGAGAACCTATGTTTCATGATACTAACCTAATCCTATATTGATGAGCTTGAAAGTGCACCTAGAGGGAGGTGAATAGGTGTACGGCTAATCTAATGGACAAAATGCGGAAATTAAAACTTAATTGCAACTACACTTAATGCAACCAACGAGTGTAACCGAATTCCCGGTGAAGGGCTCTGGACTAACTCCTCTTGATTCCTCTGAATAAGAGTTGAGGCGCTATATGAAGCTCTCATGGTTAAGCACAAGTGAGGCACACACAAACAAGCCAAGCATATAATGAATGTATGACAATTTGAAAGATGCAAGGCACAATATAAAAGAGAGAGTTAGAGAGACAATGGATCAAACGCAAACACACGAATATGTTTCGAGGTTCGAGCACACAGCTCTACGTCCTCGCCTTCACACGGAAGGATTTTCAATCCACTTGTCCACACAGGACTCCCACACAGGGAACCTCCACTGAGGATTTGGGGCAAATACAACAGGGAGTACACAACTCCTCTCTCAACCGAATACAACCTCTTACTAGAGGCAATGCACAACAAACACCACCTCACACAAGAGGGGTAGACACTTAGCCAATACAAATCAATCACCTCACACTTGAGGGATTCCAACACCAACTCCACCTCTCACTAGAGTGAGCCAACCAACAATCTCCACCTCTCACTAGAGGGAGCCAACCACCTCTCCAAAATCAACCTCTACACAAGAGGGATAACACAAGTAAGGAGGGTTTACAACTTGGTGGTATATCTCAACCACAAACCAATTTTCCCACGAATAAAAGATCCTATAGATAGGATAGAATGATATAGCTCAAGTGTGGAAAATCAAGATGTTGGAAAACAAATCACAAGGAAAAACACTTGGGAAAATAACTTAGTATTTGATAGAAATGAAGAACAAAGCAAATATCCCAAATCTATATATTTCTTTGATTTTTCCAACTCTTGAAAACAAATAAAGAATGATCTTTAAAACCA
Organism: Agave tequilana; assembly: GCA_038442645.1. NCBI lineage: Eukaryota > Viridiplantae > Streptophyta > Magnoliopsida > Asparagales > Asparagaceae > Agave > Agave tequilana. The sequence continues at coordinate 54,281 of JAVJIF010012459.1, forward strand.
ATAAACTCTTTTGAAAACTTGCTTTTAAAATACTAGAGAACAGGTGAATTTTTGCTCTTGAAAATCTTAGAGAAACCTCTCTCAAATGGGGTATTTAAAGGCCCTAAAAAAACTAGCCGTTGGGGCAATTTTTCAGCCCAGACGGCTGTCGGTCGACCGCCAACGGTCAAAAATCCGACCGTTGGAGCCTCGGTCGACCGCCCCGGTCGACCGCAGCCTGGAACAGAGAGCAGAGCTCTCTGCCGGTCGACCGACCCGGTTGACCGGGGCTTTCCAGAGAGCAGAAGCTCTCTGGCGATCGACCGACCCGGTCGACCGGCCCTCCAGTCAGAGCTGGCGTGCACGGCTGTGCACGTCGGTCGACCGACTCGGTCGACCGACTCCTAGCTCGGTCGACCGGTCCGGTCGACCGGCAGAAGCCAGAACAGGACTAATAAGGGATTAAAAACTTGATTTTTATTATCTTATTAAATCCTATAAAACTTCTAAAAATCCACAAAAATAAGTTCAGTATAATACATTGGTATACAAACATGTGTGAAAAATTTCAACACAAATTTCAAACTTTTTGAACCATTTTTGTGACTTACAAATTTTGCCGAAAACCAAAAACTATATTTTCTAAAACTTGAATTTTTGAATTGAAAATTCGTTTCGTCCAAAACTCATCCAAATACAAAAACATGATATTGAAACAACTTGAAACATGTTGTATATGGATATAATCTAATATACATATAAAGATATATATATCATTGTTTTTGATATTAAATCCGAAAATATGTTTTGTTGAAACTCAAAACTCCAAACACATTAATAGGCATATCAAAATAAGTTTGTCTAAGATATGAAGTGAAAATCACCTAGAGGAGGGGGGTGAATAGGTGATAATGCTAATCAATGCACAATTTAAAAATATGATGCAACAATCGCCCAAAACAAGACTAAGAGCGAATACCCCGTAAAGGGTTCTGAACTCCTTCCTCCTGATTCCTCTTGAAATGAGTTAGAGGTGCACAATGCAACCTTGTTGTATAGGACTATGATTGATAAGATGAATGAAAACAAATGAATCTTGCAATGAAGATAGAGAGCAAGTAATAAGAGCAATGAAAGTAAAGCAAGAATCAAGTGCAAGTAAACCAAACGCAAACACCGAGAATTGTTATCGAGGTTCGAGCACCCAGCTCTACTTCCCCGCCTTCCCCAGAAGGATTCCAACCACTTCCACTATCACAAAGATGTTACAAATTCACCGGAGTACCCAACTCCACAATCTCAAGTACAAGCAATCTCTTAGTAGTCAAAAGACCACAAACTCTCTCTTGCAAAATTCTCTTCCCTTACAAAAGGTCCTTAGAGAACAATGAGTAGGAATGAAGCTCTTGTGTGTAAAGAAAAAGAAATCAGAGAGTTCTTGAAAACACTTCAGAAAATGAGAGAGAATTTCAGCACAAAACCAAGAAACCAAGCTCTTTTGAATGCCTTAAACTTTTGAAACTTTTGCAAATTTTTCTTGTAATTAATTGGTAAATGAACCTCTCCCCAAACACCCCTATTTATAGGAGAGGGTTAGGGTTTAGAGATAAAACATATTTAAGGCTAATCAGAAAGTATTAAAACCAAAACATGTCATTTAAACACACTTAAGTGAGAAAAGGACAAAAAATAAACCAGCTTAGGAAATAGCCGTTACTGTTCAAACGGCTATCTCGGTCGACCGCTAGTTCAAAAATAATAGCCGTTGCAGGCTAACGGTCGACCGCCTGGTCGACCCAAAAATACAGAGAGCAGAAGTCTTGCAGTCAGGCAGGTGTCGGTCGACCACCGGGTCGACCGTGAAACGTGCACACGGATACGCACTGCTGCCAGAACCTCGGTCGACTGGGTCGGTCGACCGGCTTGACCTGACACAGGGTCGGCCGACCCGGACGGTCGACCGGCTCAGGTCAAAAGCCAAAACAAAAACAGAATTTTGAGGAGAAATCTATTTTAACAAAACAATTTTGAATAGAGATATATATAATAGATAAAAAGGAGTTTGTAGGCTGAAGATTGTATACAAACTATTTTTGTACATATTATAGGAAATATTTTTGGAAACAAGATGTGCGCAAAAACGTGTGTGATAGAGCTTCAAACCTATTCACTTTTCTTTAACAAAACTCTAAACTAAAAACAAATCTAATAAATTATCTTGAGCAATCTTGAAGTCTTGAGCCATGCAATGCCTTACTAGAGCCTTCTCTTCTATGTTCCTTCCTTGATGTGCAAAAAGCCTTCTTGCTTTATGAACCTAGAATTTCTTGCAATAGCTAAGCAATGGCCTCCAAATATGGTACAAACCTGAAACTTATCTTAACAAACTAATTAGTACCATATAACTCCTATTTGGTTTGTTATCATCAAAACTCTAAACAAATGGAGAGTGTAACTTTATGGGCCAACAATCTCCCCCTTTTTGATGATGACAAAACAAATAGGCTATAAGCAAAAATATAGAGGAGGAGTAAGCTCCCCTCAAATTATGCTATCATAAAAACAATGTAAGGTGCAAGCAAAAACCATCAAACCAAAAACCATATGATTAAAAATCAAAATATGCTTGCAAAACACTTAACCTCAAAAACAAGAAATCATGAAAACTAATTAAACATGTATAAACTCATATGGAACCAAAACCATATGAACTTATAATACTATCATAAAAACTCATTCTCCCCCTTTTGTCATACATCAAAAAGGGTTATGAAAACATTTTATTCTATAACACAAACATTAAGTTCACCACAAATGAAAGAAAATCTAGCAAAATCAAGTGGTTTAGTGAAAATATCGGCTAGTTGCAAATCCGTAGAAACATAATCAATATCTATATCTCCTTTCTCAAAATGATCTCTAAGAAAGTGATATCTAATCTCAATGTGCTTGGTCTTACTATGTTGATTTGCATTCTTTGTCATATGTATAGTACTAGTATTATCACAAAATATTTTTATATGGTTATAATGCAAATCATAATCAAGGAGAGTATGTTTCATCTAAAGGACTTGTGCACAACAAGCCCCCGCGGCAACATACTCCGCCTCGGCGGTTGAGAGAGCTACGGAATTTTGTTTCCTAGAGGACCATGAAACAAGACAATTACCAAGAAATTGACATGTCCCACTAGTACTCTTTCTATCTACTCTACAACCCGCATAGTCGGCATCCGAATAACTCGTCATTGAGAAATCTCCGATTTTCGGATACCATAGACCCATTCCAATTGTGCCCTTACTATAACGAATAATGCGTTTTACCGCAATAAGATGGGACTCCTTAGGACACGATTGAAATCTAGCACAAAGACACACACTAAACATGATATCCGGCCTACTTGCCGTCAAATACAAAAGACTACCTATCATGCTTCTATACAATTTAATATCAACATTTTTACCTTGGTCATCCTTATCAAGCTTGGTGGTAGTTGCCATGGGAGTGTTGCAAACCTTTGAGTCTTCAAGTCCAAACCTCTTTGCGTATTTGGCTTTACATATGAAGTTCCCATCTTGCAATTGCTTGATTTGGAGTCCAAGAAAGAAATTAAGCTCACCCATGGAGGACATTTCAAACTCACATTGCATAACCTTTTTAAATTCCTTGCATAAAAACTCATTAGTAGAACCAAAAATTATATCATCAACATAAATTTGCACAATTAAAATGTCATTATCAACATGCTTAGTGAATAGTGTTGTATCTACTTTGCCTTTAATAAAATCATTTGAAATGAGAAAACTAGAAAGCCTTTCATACCAAGCTCTTGGAGCTTGTTTCAATCCATACAAAGCTTTATCAAGTTTAAAAACAAAATTAGGATGAACATGATCAATAAAATCGGGAGGTTGTTCAACATAAACTTCTTCATTTATAAAACCATTCAAAAATGTACTTTTCACATCCATTTGAAAAAGTTTAAAATTTTGAAAGATGCAAAAGCTAGTGTCATCCGTATGGCTTCAAGCCGTGCTACGGGTGCAAAGGTCTCCTCAAAGTCAATTCCCTCAACTTGAGTGTAACCTTGGGCCACTAACCTAGCTTTATTCCTAATCACATTTTCGGACTCATCCATCTTATTCCTAAAGATCCACTTAGTACCAATTATTGGTCTATCGTGGGGCCTAGGAACAAGGTGCCAAACTTGGTTGCGCTCAAATTGATTGAGTTCCTCTTGCATGGCTAGCAACCAATATGAGTCCGCCTCGGCTTCGAGGATGCTTTTGGGTTCAAAATGAGAAATGAAAGCAAAATTACCACATAGGTCATGGAGTTTGGAGCGAGTTGTTACCCCTTTAGATGCATCACCTAAGATGAGCTCCTTGGGATGATTTGTAGCGTATCTCCAAGCTTTAGGAAGCGGTAGAGAGCTTTCCTCTTTATCCTCTTGAACATCACCAATTGATTCTAGCTTTTCTTCTTGAGCGGGTGAGTCCTTCAAGGATAGTCTCTCCATGTTATCACCTAATGGTTCAATCTCTACAACATTCTCAACAAACACATTAGATTCTTCAAATTTAACATGCATGGATTCTTCAATGGTAAGTGAAGATCTATTGAATACTCTATAAGCTTTACTAGTTGTAGAATATCCAACAAAGATTGCTTCATAAGCCTTAGCATCAAATTTACCCAAGTTATCTTTAGTGTTCAAAACAAAACACTTGCATCCAAAACTTTGAAATATGCAACATTAGGTTTTCTAGAATGATACATTTCAAAAGATGTTTTGGAAGAATTTTTACATAAATAAATACGATTTGATATATAGCATGCGGTGTTTACGGCCTCGGCCCATAGATATTGAGGGAGGTCATACTCACTTATCATTGTCCTAGCCATCTCTTGAAGTGTTCTATTTTTCCTTTCTACAACTCTATTTTGTTGTGGAGTTCTAGGACAAGACATTTCATGCTTAATTCCCTTTTCATCACAATAAGTCATGAAGAGTTGGCTAACAAACTCACCACCTCTATCACTCCTTATTCTCAAAATCGAAAAAACCCTTTCTTTTTCAACTCTTTTTCGAAAAATCTTAAAATGAGAAAAAGTTTGATCTTTGTGTTCCAAGAAGAAAACCCAAGTGAAACGGGAAAAATCATCAACTAAAACAAATGCAAATCTACTACCATTTAAGCTCTTAGTTTTAGTAGGTCCAAAAAGATCCATATGAATTAATTCTAAAGGCCTAGTTGACATGATATCCTTGATTGGTTTGAAGGAAGACTTGGTTTGTTTCCCAAGTTGGCACGCACCACAAATGCGATCTTTCTCAAACTTCAAGTAAGGAATATCCTTCACCAATTCCTTTGAATTAATCCTAGAAAGATGGTCAAAAGATGCATGTCCTAATCTTCAATGCCAAAGCCCAGAATTTTCATCAAAAGTATTTAAGCATTTAGTAGAACATTCCACATTAAGCATGTCAATGATATAAACATTATCATCACGAAAACCGGTGAGAATACAATCATTGGTTTTAACATCAAAGATTTTGCAAGAAGAATCATCAAAAACAACCTTAAGTCCACGGTCACAAAATTGACTAATGCTAAGCAAATTATGCTTCAAACCATCAACAAGTACAACATTTTCTATAATGGGAGATGCACCAATTTGAATGTTACCTATACCGATGATAGTGCCTTTGGAGTCATCCCCGAAGGTGACGGAGCCACCTTCCTCGTACCTTGATAGGGTTGTAAAGTTATTGATGTCCCACGTCATGTGTCTTGAACAACCACTATCAAGGTACCACCGCTCCCTACGTCTTGGAGCCTTGGTGTGTACCTACATCAAATAATTTAGGACTTGATTTTGGTACCCACATTTTCTTAGGTCCTAAAGAGTTAGTTCCATGAACCCAAATAAGATTATTTGATTTATTTACTTGGTCATAACAAAATTTAGCCAAATGTCCATTCTTACCACAATATGTGCATCTATACACTCTACCATATTTAAAAGCATAGTGAGTGTGTGATTTATGAGCATGAGAATTGTGAGCATGAAAAGATTTAGCATGAGAAGTGTTATGTGTAGTGTGAGCATGAGGAATCTTAACATGTGAATCTTTAGCATGAGAGGTGTGCTTTTTAGAAAATATTTCTTCAAGTTTCTTAGTGTTAAAAGCACAATCCTTTAAAGTCTTTTCAAAATCAACAATTCTAGTTTTTAAAGAAGAAATTTTTTTTTCATCAATCTTAGGAAATTTTGCTTTACAAGCAACTTTGTAAGCACTAAATTCATTTTGGGTAGAAATGAGATTTGAAGAAATATCATCTTTTTCTTTAGAAATAATAGCAAGTTGATTTTTGAGAAAAGCAACTTCCTTTTCCAATTTAGAGCATTCAATCTTTTTATTATCATAGGTTTCTGAAAGTTCAACAAAGGCATGAACAAGAACTTCTTTACTTAATTCATCATCTTCTTCATCAAGAGGTTGAGGGGTTACCTTTAGTGTGTTTGCCATGAAACACATATTCGCTATATCCGCCTCTTCCTCGGACTCGCTTTCCGAATCCCAAGTTGCCTTGTACGCTTTCTTTTCTTCCGGTTTCTTTGGCTTGAAGGAGGAGGTCATCTTCTTCTTGAACTCCGGGCAATCGGCCATGATATGTCCGGGTTTTCGGCAATTGTAGCATATAATTCTTCTCTCCTCTTTGCCTTCAAATTTCCTTCGGAAGTTGAGTTTGTTCCTCCGGTACATTCTCTTCACATTGCGAACAAGTAGTGATAGCTCCTCATCTTCTTCTTCATCTTCTTCATCGTCTTCAAGAGTGGATGAAGACTTGAAGGCTATGGATTTCTTCTTTAGTGGAGCGGCCTCTTCTCTTGCTTTCTTTTCCATCTCATGGGTTTTTAAGTTCCCAATGAGACTAATGAGGTCCATCTCATCCTTGTCGTTCAATTCTTTCAAAGTGGTGGCCTTTATCTCCCAAGATGAAGGAAGAGCCCGAATTACTTTTCGCACCTTTTGGTCATTTGAGATATCATCACCTAAAGAAGAAAGAACAATGGTGATTTTAGTAAATCTAGTAATCATACAATCAATAGATTCTTCATCAATCATTTTAAAGGATTCATATTGGGACCTTAAGAGATCTATCTTAGCTCTCTTAACTTGTGAAGTCCCCTCGTGTGTGACCAACAAATGTTGCCAAATCTCATAGGCGGATTGGCAATGAATTACCCGTGTAAGGTCATCCTCATTCAAGGCGGTTAAGAGGGAATTTTGGGCCTTGGAGTTAGCCTCATATTCTCTAAAAGTGAAGTCGGTCCATGTGCTCTCATCACTATCGGGTGCAACATAGGGTTTGATCAAAGATTTTGCAACTAAGCTACCTAATGATTGCAAAAAGATAGTCATCCTAACCTTCCAAATAGGGAAATTTAGTCCATCAAATTTAGGAGGGGTTTTGATGTTATCGGCCATGTTTACTAGTGAATGAATGATGGAATGAAAATGTTGATTAGGAAATTTTAAGGATCTCTCTAAGGATGTTAAGCCAAACCTAGAGTCCAAGCTCTGATATCAATTGAAAATCACCTAGAGGGGGGGTGAATAGGTGATAATGCTAATCAATGCACAATTTAAAAATATAATGCAACAATCCCCAAAAACAAGACTAAGAGCCGAATACCCCGTAAAGGGTTCTGAACTCCTTCCTCCTGATTCCTCTTAAAATGAGTTAGAGATGCACAATGCAACCTTGTTGTATGGGACTATGATTGACAAGATGAATGAAAACAAATGAATCTTGCAATGAAGATAGAGAGCAAGTAATAAGAGCAATGAAAGTAAAGCAAGAATCAAATGCAAGTAAACCAAACGCAAACACCGAGAATTGTTATCGAGGTTCGAGCACCCAGCTCTACTTCCCCGCCTTCCCCAGAAGGATTCCAACCACTTCCACTATCACAAAGATGTTACAAATTCACCGAGTACCCAACTCCACAATCTCAAGTACAAGCAATCTCTTAGTAGTCAAAAGACCACAAACTCTCTCTTGCAAAATTCTCTTCCTTACAAAAGGTCCTTAGAGAACAATGAGTAGGAATGAAGCTCTTGTGTGTAAAGAAAAAGAAATCAGAGAGTTCTTGAAAACACTTCAGAAAATGAGAGAGAATTTCAGCACAAAACCAAGAACCAAGCTCTTTTGAATGCCTTAAACTTTTGAAACTTTTGCAAATTTCTCTTGTAATTAATTGGTAAATGAACCTCTCCCCAAACACCCCTATTTATAGGAGAGGGTTAGGGTTTAGAGATAAAACATATTTAAGGCTAATCGAAAGTATTAAAACCAAAACATGTCATTTAAACACACTTAAGTGAGAAAAGGACAAAAAATAAACCAGCTTAGGAAATAACCGTTACTGTTCAAAAGGCTATCTCGGTCGACCGGTCGGTCGACCGCTAGTTCAAAAATAATAGCCGTTGCAGGCTAACGGTCGACCGCCCGGTCGACCCAAAAATACAGAGAGCAGAAGTCTTGCAGTCAGGCAGGTGTCGGTCGACCGTCGGGTCGACCGTGAAACGTGCACACGGATACGCACTGCTGCCAGAACCTCGATCGACTGGGTCGGTCGACCGGCTTGACCTGACACAGGGTCGGCCGACCCGGACGGTCGACCGGCTCAGGTCAAAAGCCAAAACAAAAACAGAATTTTGAGGAGAAATCTATTTTTAACAAAATAATTTTGAATAGAGATATATATAATAGATAAAAAGGAGTTTGTAGGCTGAAGATTGTATACAAACTATTTTTGTACATATTATAGGAAATATTTTTGGAAACAAGATGTGCGCAAAAACGTGTGTGATAGAGCTTCAAACCTATTCACTATTCTTTAACAAAACTCTAAACTAAAAACAAATCTAATAAATTATCTTGAGCAATCTTGAAGTCTTGAGCCATGCAATGCCTTGCTAGAGCCTTCTCTTCTATGTTCCTTCCTTGATATGCAAAAAGCCTTCTTTACTTTATGAACCTAGAATTTCTTGCAATAGCTAAGCAATGGCCTCCAAATATGGTACAAATCTGAAACTTATCTTAACAAACTAATTAGTACCATATAGCTCCTATTTGGTTTGTTATCATCAAAACTCTAAACAAATTGAGAGTGTAACCTTATGGGCCAACATGAAGCATACATGTATATAAAACAAATTTAATATTCATTAAACCATGTAAACTTGTATTGATACTATCTATTCATGAAAACCAAGATCGGTTAAACCAAAAACCGAAAACCAATAAACATGAAAACTTAAACAAGTGTGTGTGTGTGTGTGTGTGAACTTGAGCATATCACACTATCTAGTCTTTACAACTGGATCTAAAATAAAAACTAAACTATGTACCGAAGTCTACTTGACGAACTCCGTCTTCAAGCCGACTCGATCCAAACCGTGATCCACCGAGCTTGACTCCAATGAGTGCTAGATATGACTTTGTCGCTCGGGCTTTTGAATCACCATGTGAGAAGCTCCAAAACACCTTTGTTGAAGCTAATCACCTACTAATATCTTGGTTAAATATCTGAAACTAAACATCACAAGATTACTAGTAAACATAACTACATGAGTTAATCATCATCAAAACTAGAGTGGAAGGCCTCTGGGCCAACAATTGCTAAGCCGACTCGATCCAAACCGTGATCCACCGAGCTTGACTCCAATGAGTGCTAGATATGACTTTGTCGCTCGGGCTCTTGAATCACCATGTGAGAAGCTCCAAAACACCTTTGTTGAAGCTAATCACCTACTAATATCTTGGTTAAATATCTGAAACTAAACATCACAAGATTATTAGTAAACATAACTACATGAGTTAATCATCATCAAAACTAGAGTGGAAGGCCTCTGGGCCAACAGAGCTAACTTCTTTACCCTCACCCGCTTATAAAAGTGTCGGAATCCTTGCTCATTTGACACCACATCCGGATGCTAATGTGGCATGTCGTTTCTAGACAACGACCTAGCAACCCTTGCCCACTTTTCACTACACCCGGGCGCCGATGTAGCGCGTCACTCAGTAGGGAACGCCCAACGAAATTTAGTTTTTGGTTCATGTCATAGTATGTGACAATATTTACGTTGGCTGTCACTGACCTACCACAACCACCCTCCTTTATTATGGCTTGGGACAAGTAGTGAACGGTGCACTGACGGAGTTAAAATAGATATGTTTGAGTTCTAAAAAAGGTTATATTTTAAAGTGCATTTCAATTTTATTAGATGTAAATTGAAAACTTATATACTTTATTTTTATAATAATATATCAAGTTCTCCTTTTTATATTAATAAATATAGTGAAATGTGTGATGCTAATTTTTATTTTATATTAATATTTATTCTCTTTTCAGATTTTTTATCGAGTTTCGGGTTTGGACATACCCAAACCTGACCCGATAAGAATTTAGGTCTAACTTTTTATATTTGAACCCTATAAATATGCAAACGTCGGATTAGGTTATTAGGTTTTCGGGTACCATTTACAACCCAAAGTACCATACTAGTTTTTGGGCAGGTGCTTTGCACGTGAAAAAGCAACATTCCTCTATTTATACACGTTGATGTTAATATTTTAGAACTTTTATTGGATTGAGATTCTAATATAATAGACTTTCACTGTAAGAACTGTGGTGGACAAAATTCTGCCACAAACAATTGGACGCCCCCGATTGAACTTATCAGAGCACACAGAAAAAGGAGACATCTATTAGATTAAGAGCACCGGTGTGGTGTCGGCCTAAGACCCTCAGGCGTAAGAATCAGTTAGTGGTAGGGATGGAGGACCGGGCAGAGGAAAACTATCGGTGTATTGTGGTGATGGACTGACAAAGAAAAACTGCCAGCGTGGTGTGGTATGTGCTATAATATCCCTACTTAGAATACTGTATTTTTATATTTCTAATTATTTATTTTGTTTTACTGATTATTTTATTATTATTTATTAACTTGATTTATGACTTATTGTATTATTAAATACACAAATTATTTTGGAGTATTAATGGTAATTTGGCTTTATATATTTACCATTATTACTTATTTGCATTTTATTTACTAATTAGTATTTTTTCTATTACTATGGTCATTATTATTTATTGTTATTATTATTAGTGTTATTATTATTCTTGTTGTTGTTATTGTTAATTATCATTATTAGTATTATTAGTTTTGTCACTGTTAATTATAATTATTATTGTTGTTATTATTATTATGGTTATGACTAATTTCTTTTATTAATACTATTATTATTGGTATTATTATAGTTATTATTAATTTTATTGGTGTTTATTATTATTATTACTATTATTGTTGTTAATACTATTGTTGTTATTATTTTTTAATTAATATTATTATCATTATTAGTAGTAGTACTAGTGTTTTTCTATTTTATTTCCCTAGCCCATACCCAATAGTCTCTACCCATTACCATAAACCTATACCCATTATCTATCCAAACCCATTTCCATTTCCCTGTTTCCTACCCGCTACCAGAAACCCACAAACCCAATAACCCCTATATATAACATCTCCTAATTATAATCCTAACCCTAATCCATCCCATATCTTCTTCATCTCCAACTTCATGCCATCAACACCATCCTCCATGGCCTTCTCCTCAGTTGTGGCCTCTCTCCCCAGGCCAAGCATCACCTGGTCGAGCCAATCCCCACGGCAGTGCCCCCATCTCCCTCCACGTATTGACCAAGTTCTTTTCCCTGGACCATCCGCCTCTCCTATGCCCGAGCTCCTCCCTTTTAGCCTGGTCATCCCCTCCCTTCAGCCGAATCCTAATAGCACAGCCCGACCCCTCTGGCAGCCCGAGCCAACCTCTCCTGGCCGAGCACAGGCCATGCACTCAACAACCTAGGTCGAGCCCTTTCCCCTCTTGGCTGCCTCCTGCCGAGCAACAACCCTCCTTGGCCGCACTTCTCCTTGTCGAGCTCCCTGCGCACAGCCAGCAGCATACCTTCCCCCATGTTGTGCCTCTCTCTGCCGGCGAGCCACCGCGGCACCATCATCGACCTCCTCGGAGTCGTGGCTTCCCTCCTCCATCAGACCCCCATGGCAGCAGCTCGGGCTCCCACCTCCATCACATATCCGGCCGTGAGCACACCCTGGCCGAGTTCCCTTGATCGGCTACACTCCACCGTCTCCAAAGCCCCGGAGCACGCACACCTCCCTCGGCAACCTCCAACAACCGTAAAGCCACACACATCACTCCTTCTCCTGCCTGTGGCCTCCTTGTTCTCCATCTCGCGGTGCCGCCAGAGTGAAGCACCACATCTCCGCGATGTCATGCCCGCTTCCCTAACTACGGTGGAGTGGAGATGCGATTGAAATCATCTAGAGGGGGGTGAATAGGTGACTAGCTAATCTAATGGTGAATTAATGCGGAATAAAACCTATTTATACAAACTAAATATTCTTAAGCTAAACACACCAAGTATAACACAAGAGTGTAGCTGAATTCCCCGTGAAGGGCTTTGGACTATCTCCTCAAGATTCCTCTAGATAGAGTTGAGGCACCGCTTATGGCTGTCTTGGTTGAATACAAGTGTGAGCAAACAATCCCAAGCATATAACAGTTAGGCACAATATGTATCAAGCATATAAAGATGTAAGCAATGTAAGTATGCAAGATATAAATACAAGTGAAAGATAGAGATAGAGCAATTGCAAACACGGGAGATTTGTTTCGAGGTTCGAGCACCCTTGCTCTACGTCTCCGCCTTCAACACTATGAAGGATTTCCACTAGAATCGATCTCACCGGATCACTCAGTGCCGCAACACCTACAAGCAAGTTCACACTAGAACTCCTTTGGATTCTCTAGTCCCTATCTTGTTCCCGCAAGAACAACACACGCAAGCACGCAAGCTTGCTGAGGCCGCACCTCTACACCGAGCTCTCACTAGAACTCGAAACAACGCAAACCCGCAAGTCTGCCTCCTTAATTACAAAGATGAACACTTGGTGATCTAAACACTTTGATCACCTAAAACAACTCTCACAACAACTCTCCTATATGATGGATGTAGCAATGGAAAACTCAAGTATGTGTGAGAAAAACTAGGATGGAATATATGGTGAAAAACTCAAGAAATTCACTTTAAAAACTCTTGATAAACTCTCCTTTTGATTTGGAAATATTGGTTCTAAAACATGTGGAAAAAACTACTAAAATAAGTAGGAAAAAACTAGCCCAAAAACTCTCTTGAAATCTTGTAGAAAACAGTTCAAGGGAAGCCCAAATTATAGGCTCCCAAAAACTAGCCGTTGCAGGGCAAGTCAGCAGTCTGGACTGCTGGTGGTCGACCGGCCGGTCGACCATTGCCTGGCAAATGACCCAGCGGTCAACCGCCCGGTCGACCGGGCCATTTCCAGAGAGCAAAGGCGCTCTGACGGTCGATCGTGCAGTCGACCGGCCCTAGGCTGTGCACGTTTGTGCACATCAGTCGACTGCCCGGTCGACCGACTTTTGGACCGGTCGACCGGCCGGTCGACGGGCAGAAGGCCAGTCTAGCACATTATAAGGATTAAAAACTTGTTATTTTACCTTACATAAAATTTCATAAAATCACTAAAAATCTACAAAAATAAGTTCAGTAATATAATTTGTTATACAAATATGTTTGCGTAAAAATCAAAATATGTTACAAACATTTTGAACTATTTTTGTAATATGGAAGTTTTGCCTTAAACAAAAATCTGTATTTTCCAAAATGATTTTTCCAAAACTTCTCCAAATACAAAAACAAGATATTCTAAACACTTTTAAAGCTTAGTGTGTATATATATGATCCACTACACATATATGAGGAAATATCTATGTTTTTGACAATAAGTTCTAAAATAGTTTTGGAAAAACACATGTATACTTTGAAGCTTAAAAACTAAAACGGTATTTTCCAAAACGAAAACTCTTTTATGAAAACACATATAAATCTTGTGTGTGAGTGTATATGAACTTGAGCAATCCACCAACTAATCTATCCTTTACATTTTATTTAAAAATGAAATCTTGACACTTACAAACATGACACAAAGTCATCTAGGAAATCTTCTCTAGGTCTTCTTCTCCTTCTTGACTTGGTCCAAACTTTGATCCAATGAGCTGGACTCTCTTAAGTACTTGATGTGGTCTTGATGCACAAGCTCATGAATCAACACGTGCTAACTCTAAAACTTGACTTTAAATCATTTGTTGAAGCTAAGCACTTACTAAGATCTTGATCGCATATCTGAGACTAATTAAACACAAGATCATTAGTGCTATAACTACATAAGTTAATCATCATCAAAACTAGAGTGATGGCCTTTGCGCTAACAATCTCCCCCTTTTTGATGATGACAAAACTCATAGAGTTATATATGCATGGATTAAAGTTAAGCTTTATAGAACCTCCCCATTAACTCATGCATACAATAAAAAAATATATTGCAATGAAGTGCATAAAACTAAACAAATATATATGCATAAACAAGGTGAGAGAAACATGCATAAACTCAAAATTCTTCCCCTCAAAAACCTTCTCCCCTTTTTACTTAAACTTTCAAAATTATTCTCCCCATTTTGTAAAAACATAAACTCAATGTATGCATATAAACTCAAAATCATTCTCCCCTCTTTTTGTCAATCATCAACAAAGGCGTGAAAAACAAATCAACAATAAGGATATATATGCGATATACATTCATGAAGAGGAAAACGCTAAGTTAGCTTCCCAGCATACACGCATTACATGAAGAAGGGTTGACAAAACCCTAACTCACGTAAAGCATAATGTACAATGCATAAGTGGAGATGTTAAGCTCCCCCTACACACGTGTACCACATAAAGAAGAGATGTCAAGCTCCTCAATACAAGATACACTCAACATGAATCTATATATAGAAGAGATGTTTAGCTCCCCTTGCATATAGGCAATACATATCAAAACATTTTTAACACAAATTTTGATAATATGTAAACAAATTTTGAGATACCGTTTATAAATAAACAAAATTTTAAGATATCACAAGATTTTTGATATCATTTGAAATTGAAAATTTTTGATACTAATTAAAATTGAAACATTTGTAAATCTTGATACCAATGAAAGTAAAGTATTTTATATTTTGATACCAATTGAAATATATGATAAATTTTGATACCAAATAAGAGGTAAAATATTTGTGATACCAATTGAAATTGAAACCCAATTGGAAATCGAAACATATTGATATCAATTGAAATATATTGTAAATTTTGATATCAACAAAACACCAATTGAAAATAATGCATAAGCTTATTAAAGTACCAATTGAAATACCAATTGAAATTAAGATTTAAGTCAAGCTCAGCATAACATAATTTACACTTTAAACATGTAAATATATTGTTAATCAAGCACAATCAGATCATACATATATATGAAAAATGAAAATACCAATAGAAATTGATATTATTTAAAATATGAAGCATACATATATAGAAAACAAATATGAGTATACAAAAAAATATCAATTGTGATACCAATTGAAAATATGATGAGAATCAAGTGTATAACTCATAAAAATCCACCCTTTTCAAGCACATGATAAAAAGATTTTCTGTAAGGCTCACAAGACATGGTCGCCCATCCATCCGCCTTTAAGGGTAGAAGTTTTCAAAAGTATGATTTGAAAATAGTTGTAAATTTGAAAACACTACCAAATGAAGAATAAATAACTAGTTAAAGTAATTTTTAAAAAACTAATTAAAGATCCTTCAAATATGAAATCAAATCATATGTATTTCATGAAACATTGCAAATACACAAGAGTTGACACTCGAAATCTATAAGCTCAAAAATATACTCATGAAACAAAATCATGAGTAAACATATAAATGTGAGTGTACCAAGCATTATGTGAATAGCATATTCATGAAATAGTCAATAAGGCTCAAACATCAAGCATGTGAAAATCATGAACAAATATGAAACTTCTAAAAATTCATTTTTCATTAAAAACAAATTTCAAGGCATATGTATGTTTTTATCCAAAACTAATAATATGCATACATATCCCAAACGCAAAAGAGTCCATAATGGTATTTGCATGAAGGCAAGTGACTCAAGGATATGCATGTATATTTATTAGTTTTAGATAAATATAACATATACATGAAATAAAAACATGCACAAAGATAGGCAAAACACGTATAAATGAAAGAATTATCAAAACTAGGTTATATATGTACATGTAATGAGTACAAATGAGTAATGAAGCATAAACGTATAAAAATCAAGTGTTGCTCACTACTTGTACAAGTATATACACAAGTTTTGACAAAAATTACATTTAAACAAGTATTTACCACAATAGGCATAAAACATGCTAAAAACATATATATCAAAGCATGTAAACTAAGAGTTTAGAGATAGTTACAAAACTATAAATACTATACTCCAAGTCTCCAAAACATGGTGGTCCTCCCACCAAACTTCCTTGATGGCGGTGCATCAATTTGTAGTGTTCATTTGACTCATGCATCCACCACTAAGGCAATAAGTCTCTCATGTCATGTAAGAGCCCACACCTACATCAAACACAAGAGATGGGGATTTTGGTACCCATTTTCTTTTGGATCCACGGGGGTTAGTCTTATTTGGAACCCAAACATTCTTATTAGCAAAATTAATAAAATTTACTCTATCATAACAAAATTTTGCCAAATGGCCTTTGCGGCTGCAATGTGTACACTTGTATACTTTAAAATGCACATGAATAAGTGTGATCATGATGTGCAAAGTGTGCATATGTGTGTTGTGGGTGATGTGCATGAACATGTGGAGCTTGTTTCTTTGAAACAAGGTATCCAATCTATTATGATTGAATGCACAATTGCTCAACGTTGAGCTCAAGCAATCTATTCTATTTTTGAAAATTTGAATCTCATTTTGATCAATAGTGGCATGAAAAGCATGGTAAGAATGAGAATCAACACTCTTTTTCTTTTTAGAAATATTCCCTTATCTTTTGAAACAATTTTTGTTTATAAAGAGTTGTTTTCATTCAAAGCAATTTCCTTTTCCTTTTCCACCAAAATAATCTTATTTTTCAAAGAGGTATTTCCTTCACAAAGATCGTTTAATTTAGAAGACAAGGAAATATTCTCATTTTTCAAAAAATTGTTTTCTTTCTAAATGCATTCCAATTTGTTTTGAAAGGAATCTTTTTCTTTTAACATGGAATCAAATTTATTTTTCAATTTCTTATTATCCTTTTTAAGCATGTTATACTTTTTGAGAAGTTGTTGACAAAAAGATGCAAGTTCATTATAAGACATATCAACATCCTCTTCTAACTCGGATTCGGAGTTTACCTCAAGGGGGTTATCCCCTTGGACCATATAGCACAAGTTGGAAGCATCAGTTCCATCATCCGAGTTGCTCCTCGCATAGTATTGCTCTTGTTCGCCAAGGGAGACTATAGTGTTCCATACTACAAAAGCCGAATCAAGATTAGCAACCCTAGACAAATATTCATCATTTAGGGTAGATTTCAAAGCATGGATGGCTTTTACATTAGCCTCAAGATTTTTTCCATTTAAGCAATAAGAGTCTTTAACAGTGGCAAAAATAAACATGAATCCCTAAGGCTTTGAGGTACATAGACATCTTAACTTTCCAAGTTTGGATGTTAAGAATATCAAACATAGGAGGTGACATGAAATCCATGTGTGTGTAAACAAATATTGTGATTAGCTATATATGAGGATCTTTAACTCTAGGTTATTAGACCCAAATCAAGAGTACCAAGCTCTGATACCAATTAAAATCACCTAGAGGGGGTGAATAGGTGACTAGCTAATCTAATGGTTAATTAATATGGAATAGAAACTATTTATGCAAACTAAATATTCTTAAGCTAAACACACCAAGTATAACACAAGAGTGTAGCCGAATTTTTCGTGAAGGGCTCTGGACTATCTCCTCAAGATTCCTCTAGATAAGAGTTGAGGCGCCGCTTATGACTCTCTTGGTTGAATACAAGTGTGAGTAAACAATCCAAAGCATATAACAGTTAGGCATAATATATATCAAGCATATAAAGATGTAAGCAATGTAAGTATGCAAGATATAAACACAAGTGAGAGATAGAGAGAGCAAACGCAAACACAGGAGATTTGTTTCGAGGTTCGAGCACCCTTGCTCGACGTCCCCGCCTTCAACACTATGAAGGATTTTCACTAGAATCGATCCCACCGGATTACTCGGTGCCGCAACACCTGCAAGCGAGTTCACACTAGAACTCCTTTGGACTCTCTAGTCCCTCTCTTGTTCCCTCAAGAACAACACACGCAAGCACGCAAGCTTGCCGAGGCCGCACCTCTACACCAAGCTCTCACTATAACTCGAAACAACGCGAACCCGCAAGTCCGTCTCCTCAATTACAAAGATGAACACTTGGTGATCTAAATACTTTGATCACCTAAAACAACTCTCACAACAACTCTCCTATAGGATGGATATAGCAATGGAAAGCTCAAGTATGTGTGAGAAAAACTAGGATAGAAGATGTGGTGAAAAACTCAAGAAATTCACTTTGAAAAACTCTTGATAAACTCTCCTTTTGATTTGAAAATATTGGCTCTAAAACATGTGGAGAAAACCACTGAAATAAGCAGGAAAAACTAGCCCAAAAACTCTCTTGAAATCTTGTAGAAAACAGTCCAAGGGAAGCCCAATTTATAGACTCCCAAAAACTAGCCGTTGCAGGCCAAGTCAGCAGTCTGGACTGCTGGCGGCCGACCGGCCGGTCGACCGTTGCCTGGCAAATGACTTAGCGGTCGACCGGGCCATTTCCAGAGAGCAAAGGCTCTCTGGCCGTCGACCGTGCGGTCAACCGGCCCTAAGCTGTGCACGTTTGTGCACATTGATCGACCGCTCGATCGACCGACTTCTGGACGGTCGACCGGCCGGTCGACCGGCAGAAGGGCAGTCCAGCACATTATAGGGATTAAAAACTTGTTATTTTACCTTACATAAAATCTCATAAAATCACTAAAAATCTACAAAAATTAGTTTAGTGATATAATTTGATATACAAACATGTTTGAGTAAAAATCAAAACATGTTACAAACATTTTGAACTATTTTTGTAATATGGAAGTTTTGCCTTAAACAAAAATCTGTATTTTCTAAAATTGATTTTTTCAAAACTTCTCCAAATACAAAAATAAGATATTCTAAATATTTTTAAAGCTTAGTGTGTATGGATATGATTCACTACACATATATGAGAAAATATCTATGTTTTTGACAATAAGTTCTAAAATAGTTTTGGTAAAACACATGTATACTTGAAGCTTAAAAATCAAAACGTTTTTTTTCAAAACGAAAACTCTTTTATGAAAACACATATAAATCTTGTGTGTGAGTGTATATGAACTTGAGCAATCCACCAACTAATCTATCCTTTACATTTTATCTAAAAATGAAATCTTGACACTTACAAACATGACACAAGTCATCTAGGAAATCTTCTCTTGAAGGTCTTCTTCTCTTTCTTGACTTGGTCCAAACTTTGATCTAATGAGCTGGACTCCTCTTGAGTACTTGATGTGGTCTTGATGCATAAGCTCTTAAATCAATGCCTGCTAGCTCCAAATTTTGACTTTAAATCCTTTATTGAAGCTAAGCACCTACTAAGATCTTGATCACATATCTGAGACTAATTAAACATAAGATCATTAGTACTATAAGCACATGAGTTAATCATCATCAAACTAGAGTGATGGGCCTTTGGGCCAATAGCGATAAGAGTCGGTGACACATATATGCAAAGAAAATATCTCACGTATACGCGCTAAGCCTTAAGTAACCCAAAACAAGCTATAAATTTAAATTATAATAAATCATGATCACTACAATATCACATATAAACACCACACATGATAATAAATAAACAAAAAGATAGAATGGAATTAGAAAATAATATGAATAAAAGAGTAGGAATACCAATAATCAACATAAAGAAACTCCAAACTCCTCGCATTGCATACGGTCTCAATGAACACCTGAACAATAGAATAAAGCATCCAATCTAGACGTGCAAATCCAGGGTCATCAGAAAGCGACCCAATGAGTGTGTAAAAAAAAGGGAAAATAATGTGTATATAGTAATAATATAACTAATTGTAAATAAAAGATAACTAAATAAAAAACATGAATAAATCTGTAAATGAAAGATAACCGACCTCTGTAAAATAATAACTGATGTCAAGATGTGTAACCTAGCACATGTCACTAGTCTGCTTGGTTGTTATTAATTTAACTAATGTAGTACTTGCTGTATCCCATACTACAGCCGTTTTCCCACATATCAAATAATGTTATCGTTTATTGTAACTGCCTGCCAATGCAGTGCATGTGTTTTGAAAGGGTATCGTGCATTCCCGGTACCACGGTCTAACATTCCTAGCACTGAGCCAGGGGCGGACCGCAAGGCCCTAATAACTGAAGACCCGACCTCATACAAAAGAATAACTGGCGTGGCGCCATAATTCAGGCAAAGCCCTAATAACTGAGAACTGAATAACTGAATAATTAGGTAGCCAGTACTACCTTGGTTCCCTATGGTGGAGCCTAAACCTTGTATATCATTCCTAGTCCTTCCAAAATATACGACATGCATCATCAGGCAATTACCCTTGTTCCCGGGTTATAATGTCTTTTATTAATAAGGAACAATACAAGTTATTATTAAAATGAATAGTGATCGGATATCTCTAACAACTAATGATGTCAATAATAGCTGCTAACTGAATAACTAATAACTGAGAACTACTATCTGACAACTGAATAGCTATTAACTGACATAAGATGGAGAATACTGGAGATATAAAGTCACTAATCATAATGGATCACTAAACACTGACAACTGATACAAAATTCTGATAAAGTATAATCACCAACAATTGTTGATAAACACTATACATAAAATATGCTATCTGTCCTCAAACACGAACTAGGCCTAAGCCAACAGCGATGAACTACTAACACATGAACTAACACCGATAAACGCTCATATCAATTACATAATTAAAGTGAAGGCTCACTGAAATCTCCGGTCATCTCATGGATCGGTCTTCGAATCGCCAGTGTATCGGGTCCATAACGGGCACAAATCCGAATCTCCCGTTATCGAGTTCGGATCGCACGAATGAGTCTGAATCACTGCAACACGCAACCACACTCACATACAAACATGTTACACACACGTACACACCCATAAACAGAAATGCACACATACATACACAATACATACACTACACGTATACAATTACACGTATACAACTGTAATACGCCACTTCCGGAATACATACTTAGTTGTGTATTCAGATTTTTTGATCATATATTTTGATTTACTACATGTATTTGTTTTGTATTATGAATTATTTATATGATCGTTTTGCCTTGGATCTGAATTCATGGACTCGGAGTCAGCCCTAGTCTGAACCGGGGACCCGTCCTAGGGTATTACTCGATTTGATCTTTTTGGTATTCAAATTTAACTGATTTTAGTTTCAAACATTATTTTCTAATATTCTAGATTTTCTATGAATTTCTGGGATTTTCTTAAATTAGATTGAAAATTTTCAAAACCGGTGTCGACCAGTGTCGCTGACCAATTCTCAGATTTTTAATTTATAAATGGAGTTGAAATTCTAGAAACAGCTTTCACATTATTTTCTAAAATTATATTTTCTATCTAAATACTTTTTCTGAGATTTTTCTGAATTTATCAAAATTCACCAGATTTAGTGTCGGCCAGTATCGCTGGTTGATTCCAGGATTTTTATTTTACAATAAGAATTGAATTTCTAGAATTCACTTTCACGTTACTTCTTAGAATCATATTTTCTCCTTTAATACATTTTCTGAAATTTTCAGAATTTATCAAAATCCGGTCAAACCGACGTAGATCGGTATCGACGGGTGACTCAAGGAATTTTAATTTAAAAACGGGATTTTATTTCTGATAATCGATTTCGTATTATTTCTCAGGATGATGTTTTCTATCTGGGTATTTTTGGAGATTTTTCTGAAACAGTCGATATTTCCCGACTTTATTATAATATTATATATTTGGAATCTTTCCTTATCTTTCTTTCTTTCTTTCTTTTTCCTTTTCCCACTGACTCTACCAACTAGCCCACTCCCTTTCATTAATTCCCTCTCCCATCCATCACATCCCTCCATTACTCTCTCTTTTTCCTTTTCTTTTCTTTTCTTTTTTTCCATCTTTCTTTTTTTTTCCCCTTCTTCTCCTTTCTCTTCTTCTTCTTCTCCATTTGGCCGGCGCCCAAGCGCCCCACTCCGGCGCCTCTGGCCACCACCATCGGCGAAGACCACCTCCAAGCTCCGGCCATCTCCTCCCCCATCTCTTTCCCTCTCCTCCATCTCCAACACTAACAAAATCACCACTATCTCCATCTTCTTCCTCCTCCAAACCACCACCATCACCTTCAAAAAATTCCTCAAATCAACCACCACCATCTTCTCCAGTCTAACTCCACTCTCACAATACCTTACTCCTCCTCTTCCTCCCATCTCCTTTAATTTCTCCACCACCACCCAAAATTACCACCAAAACCGTCACTCCACCTCCTTCACTACTCTTCTCCATCACCAAACCCAAAACCCCTCCTTTTCCCTCTCTTTTTGGGGTGGCCGCAGCCACCCCAGGGCTGGGTGCCGTCGGCGCGTCACTGGCAGCCGTGCGCTGCCAGGGGGACCCCTGGCCCCCTGTGCGTGGGCAAAGGCTTGCCCCCTCTCTCTCTCTCACCTCTCTCTCATCTCTCTCTCCTATTTCTCTCTCTAGCCGTCTCTCTCTCTCTCTCCAGTTCTCTCTCTCTCTCTTTCTCTCTCCGTTTCTTTCTCTCCTTCTTTCTCTGTTTCTCTCTCTCCTCTCTCTAACTCTTTCTCTCTCTTCTCTCTCCTCTTCTCTTTCTCTCTAAAAATGATATATATATTTATTATATTTTATGGCGCGTGCGCGAGTTCCTAGGATTCCAGAGTTTTGGCTTTTTCGGAGATTTAGGCGAGTGTCCTTGCCTTGATTTGGGTCTCCCCGCTTCGTTGGGTCGAGTGTATTTTATTCGTATTTATATGTACTTTGTATTGGGCGGTGCCCCCGTATTTGTATGTGGCCAAGTGCCCATGATTGTACATGTATATGCCTGTGACGAATGCTTGTACTAGGATAGTTTACTTCTTGCACATATACCATGCCAGTGATGTACTCTTTGAAAAGCACCTAGAGGGGGGTGAATAGGTGTAAGTGCTAATCTAGAAACTAAATGCGATAAATGCGGAAGCTTAAAACAATTATTGCAACACACTTAATACAACACACAAGTGTAGCCGAATTCCCCGTGAAGGGATCTGGACTAACTCCTCTTGATTCCCCTAAATATGGGTTTAGGTGCTATATGAAGCTCTTGTGGTTAAGTACAAGTGAGGCACACACAAACAACCAAGCATATACAAGATATAGCAATATGAAATATGCAAGGCACAACACAAGCAATAAATGATATGAATGAATGAATGATGCTTTGCACAAATAAAAGAGAGAGAGAGTTAGAGAGACAATGGATCAAACGCAAACACAAAGATATGTTTCGAGGTTCGAGCCCCTAGCTCTACATCCCCGCCTACTCCACCGTGTAGGATTTCCAATCCACTATCTCCCACCGAGGGAACCTTCATCGAGAAGGATTTGTTACAACAAGGGAGTACCAAACTCCTCTCTCAAACACCGCCTCACAACCGAGGGGTAGGCCCGTAGCCAAACAACAACAACCAACACCTCTACCGAAGAGGGTTTACAAACCAAACTCCACCTCTCACTAGAGGGAGCAAACCACAAGCCTCAACCTCTACCAAAGAGGGAGCAAACACCAACCCAATACAACAACCTCAACCTCTACAAAGAGGGAGCAACACAAGAAATCAAGGGTTTACAATAAGTGGTATGTCTCAACCACAAACCTCTTTCCTTTTTCCACAAACAAAGATCCTAAATAGATTATGATAGAAGATATAGCTCAAGTGGAAATCAAGGTGTTTTTGGAAAGCAAATCACAAAGAAAAACTACTTGGGAAATCTCTTGTATATGATAGAAATGAAAATCCAAAACAATATCCCAAAAACCTAGTTTTCTTTGATTTTCCAAAACCCTTGAAAAACAATAAAGATGAAATCTTTTAAGCTTTAAAACTCTTTAAAAACTTCTTTTAAACTCTGGAGAAACTGGGAATTTTTCTTGTTAAAAACCTTGGCCAAAATCCCAAAGGAATGGGGTTTATATAGGCCAAAACAGAAACTAGCCGTTAGGCTGATCTGGCAGCCTGACAGGCTAGCGGTCGGCCGGCCGGCTGACCGCCAACGGTCAGAAATATGACCGTTGGGCCATCTCGGTCGACCGCCCAGATACAGAGAGCAGACTCTCTGTTCCAGTCGGCCGTCCGGCCGACCGTCCCTGTGACTGCCAAACGTGCACAAGCTTGTGCACGTCGGTCGACTGCAAGGGTCGACCGGCCCTTGGTACGGTCGACCCGTGCGGTCGGCCGTCCTGGCCTGTCAGCCACTGTTCTGGGTCAGAAACACTTGTTAAAATATTTCTAAAAAATCTTTTATCTCTTGTAAAAATACCCAAAAATAGTTTTATCATTTTGCATTGATATATAAACATGTGATAAAAAGTTTAGCTCAAATATCAATCAATATGAACTATTTTTGTTTCTTATCATTTTTACCAAAAACCAAAACTTGTATTTTATCAAACTTTGATTTTTTAACACATGAATAGTAAAGTCAAAATAAGTTTGTATAAGAAGTTTAAGCATGCATGTATAGAAGGAAAACATCTACTATATATATAAACTATTTAAACTTGTTTTGATCAACTATTCATGAAAACCAAAAACCAAAACATGAAACGTGTGTGTATTGTGCACTTGAGCATATCAACTATACTAAGCTTTACACATGGATCTAAAACACACAAACCTAAACTAGGATACCTAAGTCTTCTTGATGATCTTCATCTTCAAGCCGACTCGATCCCAAATGTGATCCACCGAGTGCAAAGGTATGATCTTGATGCTCGGGCACCGGAATCACCAAGTGAAGGCTTCCAAACTCCTCTTTTTGAAGCAATCACCAACTAATATCTTGTTACAAGATCTGAAACTAAAATCACAAGATTATTAGTAAACATAACTACATGAGTTAATCATCATTAAAACTAGAGTGGAAGGCCTTTGGGCCAACAATCTCCCCCTTTTTGATGATGACAAAACTCATGGAGTTATATATGCATGGATTAAAGTTAAGCTTCAAAGAAGCTCCCCCTTAACTCATGCATAAACAAATAACACATAATGAATATGCAATGAAGGCTCTTAAACATGAATGCATAGATATGCATAAACAATAAAAAGGTTCTAGATACCAATGAAATGTTCAAAAACAAAACATGCTCTAGATACCAATTAAAATTAAACTAAATTAAACTTAATATATGCAAAACCATAAATATGCATATAAACTCAAAATCTTTCTCCCCCTTTTTGTCAATCATCAACAAAGGGGTAAACACAAAACTAAATCAATAAATTTTTCTCCTCCTTTTTTGTTCGAAACAATGAAACAACAAAAGGGTTAATAAAAATAATGTTTTCCCCCTTTTTGTCAAAAACAAAAACAAAACCAAATAGGAGTGACAATTAATTAAGATATCAATTGAAAATACGTCAATGAAGCATCTTGATACCAATTGAAAGTAAACATACCAAAACAAAATTTTGAGATACCAATTTAAAACATAAACATTTCGATATCTAAAGAGAGTAATTTTCTTTTTAAGCCATATAAACAATTTTGATTGTGATATCATATGCTTAAAATAAACATCAAATTTTCAATCATAAAGTGTGTGTGGAAATCAAATACCAATTGAAATATGAAAGTCAAATTTTCTCCCCCTTATGAAATACAAACTAAAACAATGCGTAGGCTTGATCCCAATATAAAAGTAATCAATTGAAATAGGATAATCATTAAGGTTTTCAAGCTTAGCATAAACAAATATATATGTATGAAAATTAGATACCAATTGACATTGATACCATTAGAATTTGAACGCATACATACATAAAAAAAAACATATGAGTATACAAAAGGATCAAAATTGATACCAATTGAAAGAGTTCAATGATACCAATTGAACAACAATAGTAAGCATGGTATAACTCATATCAAAACGAAGAATACGAACTAGTTAAAATGAAAAGTTTTGTTAACTAGTACGAAATCCTTCAAGCAAGGAATAAAACAAGATTATTTTTCATAAAACATGAATTTCACAAAATAGTCAACACTCATAATCATTTAAGCATAAATATGACTCATGAAAACAAAACATGAGTAATCAAGAAATGTGAGTGTACAAATACAATGTGAAGAACATGACCATGAAAATATTCAATTAAGCTCAAATAATTCCTTGAAACAAGAAAATCATCAAAACAAAACTATTTAATCTTCAAGGTATATGTATGTCCTATACAAGCTAAAGTATACATACATATCCAAACACAACGAGTCCACAATAGATATATGCATGAAGGCACGTGGCTCAAAAAGGATGTATATGTATAAGAATAGTTTGGACAAGATGGACATATACATGAAGTTTAAACATAAACACATGAAAACATGAAAAGCTAAATTTTCATTAAAACAAATTTCATTTCAAGGTATATGTATGATTTGTCAACACAAGAAGTATACATACATATCCCTAAATACAATTGAGTCCATAATATGGATTTGCATGAAAAGCAAATGACTCAAAGGGTATACATGTATATCTTAAAGTTTGGCAAAATAAACATATACATGAAATGAAAACTCATACTTATAAAACAAATTCAAAAATGGGAATACAAGTTTAAAATGCATGAATCATCAAAACTAGACTATACTAGCACATCTAATGGGTTCAAATAAGCATTCAAGCACAAACATATATAGATTTATTTGTGGCCCACTATATGCACAAATATATACCTAGTCTTGATGAAAACTAACATTTAAACATATATTCAAAGCATGAAGCATCAAAAACAAGATAAAATCATCATGACAAAACTAAACATGATTTCTATGTAAATTCACATGTTATTAGATTCATGATGTACATGATAGCTAAACTATGGTGAGAACACAAAATAATATTCCATATTAAACAGGGGTGTCTCAAATACTATACATGTATGTCAATGGTCTAATAAACATGGTATTTACATGATAATCACTAAACAATAAAACATGCTATAAATGATAAACATGAAAAGCATGCAAAACATAATTAGGAGTTAGAGATCGTTACCAAAACCTATGAGGCAACTCTCCATGACTCCAAAACATGGTGGTCTTCCCACCAAACCTTTCCTTGAAAGTGATGCATCCAATTGATTTCCATGAAGCTCGGAATGCATCCACTCCAAGGTACCGCTACTCTCACGTCATGTGAGAGCCCACACCTACATCAAACATAAGAGGGGTGGTCTTTGGTACCCATATCTTATTGGGTCCATGGGGTTTAGTACCTTCTCAAACCCAAACAAATTTATTTGCTAAATTTGAAATATGTATTCTATCATAACAAAATTTAGCAAGGTGGCCCTTATGTCCACAATGTGTACAAGTGTACACATGAGCATACATGGTGTGATGGTGTCCGTGAGGAGCATGTGTATGCCGTGGAGGGTGTGCATGAATAGATGGAACTTGTTTCTTTCGAAATAAAGATTCCAATCGTGTATGCCCAACATCACATTGGCTCAAAGTGGAGCCCAAACAATCAACTCTCTTCTTAAGCAAAGATATATCATTGTTAATTAAAGAAGAGGTGGCACATACAATAGGTGATCTAGGTGAAACTACCCTAGCAAGGCAAACATGTGCATCAATCTTATTTTGCAAAACAATATTTTTCTTTAAACACACATCTAAATCTTTTGAAATAGAAATAATTTTTGTTTTCAAAGATTCATTTTCTTTCACAACAAAATCAATTTTTGAAGATAAAAACTCATTTTTCTTCAACACATCATCACAATCATTTTTAGATTTTAAAAATTTATTTTCTTTTAGAGCAAGGTCTAGTTGAGATCTCAATGAATCCCTTTCATTATAGACCTCAACCTTCTCTTGCAAAACCTTGTCAAGTTTAGAAGACAATTTTTCATTTTCTTTATTTAAAGCAAAAGTCTTCTTTTTCAACAAATTATATTTTTCAATTAATTTTTCACAAACAATAGAAAGTTCTTCATTTAAAGCATGGGGATCCACATTATCATCACATGAAGAACTAGCATCATTAGCATCTAATAGAGATTCTGATTGTACCTCAAGGGAGTCATTCCCTTGGACTATGAAGCATTGTGAGTCGGATTCTCCACTAGACTCCTCCGGTTGGATTGGCAATTGAGGCTTGGAGGTGGTGGTGGTTGTCAACTTGTTCCACACTACAAAAGCGGAATCAAGGTTAGAAACATGCATAAGATAATCTTTTGAAAGCGTGCTTCTAATAGCCTCTAGGGCTTGTGCATTGGCCCCTATATGAATGCGGTTACCAAGATATCATTTCTTGGTAGCGGCAAGAAAGACATGTAAGCCTAGGGTTTGAAGGTAAATGGACATCTTAGTCTTCCAAACAAGAATGTTGGAAGGGTCAAACATAGGTGGGGTCATAAAGTCCATGGTAAACTATGTGAGTGTGCAAGCAAGCAAATGCAAACAATAGATTAGCAAACAAATGATCTCACTCCTAGGATGTTAAGCCTAAATATCAGGAGCGTAGGCTCTGATACCAATTGAAAAGCACCTAGAGGGGGGGTGAATAGGTGTAAGTGCTAATCTAGAAACTAAATGTGATAAATGCGGAAGCTTAAAACAATTATTGCAACACACTTAATACAACACACAAGTGTAGCCGAATTCCCCGTGAAGGGCTCTGGACTAACTCCTCTTGATTCCCCTAAATATGGGTTGAGGTGCTATATGAAGCTCTTGTGGTTAAGTACAAGTGAGGCACACACAAACAACAAGCATATACAAGATATAGCAATATGAAATATGCATGGCACAACACAAGCAATAAATGATATGAATGAATGAATGATGCTTTGCACAAATAAAAGAGAGAGAGAGAGAGTTAGAGAGACAATGGATCAAACGCAAACACAAAGATATGTTTCGAGGTTCGAGCCCCTAGCTCTACATCCCCGCCTACACCACCGTGTAGGATTTCCAATCCACTATCTCCCACCGAGGGAACCTTCATCGAGAAGGATTTGTTACAACAAGGGAGTACCAAACTCCTCTCTCAAACACCGCCTCACAACCGAGGGGTAGGCCCGTAGCCAAACAACAACCAACACCTCTACCGAAGAGGGTTTACAAACCAAACTCCACCTCTCACTAGAGGGAGCAAACCACAAGCCTCAACCTCTACCAAAGAGGGAGCAAACACCAACCCAATACAACAACCTCAACCTCTACCAAAGAGGGAGCAACACAAGAAATCAAGGGTTTACAACAAGTGGTATGTCTCAACCACAAACCTCTTTCCTTTTTCACAAACAAAGATCCTAAATAGATTAGGATAGAAGATATAGCTCAAGTGAAAATCAAGGTGTTTTTGGAAAGCAAATCACAAAGAAAAACTACTTGGGAAATCTCTTGTATATGATAGAAATGAAAATCCAAAACAATATCCCAAAAACCTAGTTTTCTTTGATTTTCAAAAACCCTTGAAAAACAATAAAGATGAAATCTTTTAAGCTTTAAAACTCTTTAAAACTTCTTTTAAACTCTGGAGAAACTGGGAATTTTTCTTGTTAAAAACCTTGGCCAAAATCCCAAAGGAATGGGGTTTATATAGGCCAAAACAGAAACTAGCCGTTAGGCTGATCTGGCAGCCTGACAGGCTAGCGGTCGGCCGGCCGGCCGACCGCCAACGGTCAGAAATATGACCGTTGGGCCATCTCGGTCGACCGCACGGCCGGCCGCCAGATACAGAGAGCAGACTCTCTGTTCTGGTCGGCCGACCGTCCCTGTGACTGCCAAACGTGCACAAGCTTGTGCACGTCGGTCGACCGCAAGGGTCGACCGGCCCTTGGTACGGTCGACCCGTGCGGTCGGCCGTCCTGGCCTGTCAGTTACTGTTCTGGGTCAGAAACACTTGTTAAAATATTTCTAAAAAATCTTTTATCTCTTGTAAAAATACCCAAAATTAGTTTTATCATTTTGCATTGATATATAAACATGTGATAAAAAGTTTAGCTCAAATATCAATCAATATGAACTATTTGTTTCTTATCATTTTTACCAAAAACCAAAACTTGTATTTTATCAAACTTTGATTTTTCAACACATGAATAGTAAAGTCAAAATAAGTTTGTATAAGAAGTTTAAGCATGCATGTATAGAAGGAAAACATCTACTATACATATAAACTATTTAAACTTGTTTTGATCAACTATTCATGAAAACCAAAAACCAAAACATGAAACGTGTGTATATTGTGCACTTGAGCATATCAACTATACTAAGCTTTACACATGGATCTAAAACACACAAACCTAAACTAGGATACCTAAGTCTTCTTGATGATCTTCATCTTCAAGCCGACTCGATCCCGTGATCCACCGAGTGCAAAGGTATGATCTTGATGCTCGGGCACCGAATCACCAAGTGAAGGCTTCCAAACTCCTCTTTTTGAAGCAATCACCAACTAATATCTTGTTACAAGATCTGAAACTAAAATCACAAGATTATTAGTAAACATAACTACATGAGTTAATCATCATCAAAACTAGAGTGGAAGGCCTTTGGCCAACACTCTTTTTACTGCTTTATACCATGTGTGGCCGACCCTTCGTGGTCGTTAGCCTCCGAGCTCTCTACTCGGCCTCTGGACCCTATCAGACTCTGGG
Organism: Agave tequilana; assembly: GCA_038442645.1. NCBI lineage: Eukaryota > Viridiplantae > Streptophyta > Magnoliopsida > Asparagales > Asparagaceae > Agave > Agave tequilana. The sequence continues at coordinate 85,383 of JAVJIF010012459.1, forward strand.
CTTTCTACTCGGCCTTCGGGCCTTGTTAGCCTCCGAGCTTCTCCACTCCACGGTAATTTAGATATTATCATGCTTATTGTATGCTTGTGTGATACTAACATCTAGTGAGGTACTCTTGTATCGACTCTGGGTTTCTCCCCACTCCTGGGTTGGCTACCTAATGGTTCTAGGCCTGTACCCTTATGGGTTCGTGGTAGCTACTGGGAGTGCGCTTAGTCACCGAGCGTACTTTAGCCTCCGGGTTCTCGCCCACTATCTCAAAAGAGAAGTGCGCTTAGACCGCCAGGTCTCTTAGCTCCACTTAGTAGGCATGCTTAGCGCTCAGCGCTTTACCACTAGATCGTTTAGGTGAGATGCTGCGGATTTTCTACTCGCACTTTAAGCCGAGTCGTCCTAGTAACCTCGCCAGGCACTCTAGTGTTAAACACTGTTGCTGTCTGTACCTCTAGTTTGCTCAGCTCTGCTTGATTGTGCTCAGCTAATACTCTATCACTTGCCATGTACATGCTTGATATGCTAACACTTGACATGCTATTACTTGATAACTGTCATCTACATGCTAATACCTGACACCTGTCTGTATCACTTGACAACTGATATGTTATCACCTGACACCGAACATGCTACTACTTGACACTTGCTCCTTGTTATGACATGACTTATCACCTGCCTCCTGTCATATTAATACTTGACCTGTGTTATCACATTTACTGGAATCCTGCCTTGTTATCCTGTATTATATACAGTGATCTGTTATCTTGTATTATATACAGTAACATGTACTCCTGTTATACATGTACTCATGTATTCATGAATTTCTGATCATGTCCTGCTCCTACTATTCCCGTAAAATGATAATTACATAATAAATTATAATAAGACAACTTGCACCCGATTTGGGGGAACTGATGGGTCCTGATTAGTCATGTTTATGGTGGTCTTATCGAGTCACGCGTGGCCACATACTTGAGGGATCACCTGGCGGCCACCAGGGATTCCCTGGGGTGTGCTGGCACCCCTACTCCTGTTTATCCTGCCGAGTATGCATGCGCTTTAAGCCAATTTGATGGGATCTACGATATTCTATTTTGTTCGGGCATACAATAAGTCCCAGTACTTAGCGGTACATTCCGGCTCAGCATCGGATACTCCTGGACCGTTGTCCTGGGAATGTACGGGGCCTATCCTAAACATGGTTCGTTGAACTTCATCAGTTTCCAAATAACTTGCTCTACAAGTTGTAAGTGAAAGTATGTGGAATGAGACGGCATACAACTTAGACGGCCCCAATTATAATAAGATGCTAATATACAATGTATTGTTTGTAACTCGGGTTGTATGCGCTCGAATTACGGTGACATGGAATAAAGGTATATAGATGAGGGTTTCTTTGTTTGGATTATTCCTTCAACATATTAGTCTCATGGAGTCATGACCTAAGCTTGTACGATTGATTTTGCTTGTATTCGGCTTTATTCGGTTTTATCAGTTTTATCGATTTTATGTTAGTTCAGGAAATATCTGATGTTGCCTTATCTGCTTTATTTTTTGCCTCCATATCTGCTCCTGTATGCATGGGCTCACGACACGATTTTCAATGCATATTTATAATTCGAATTTATCGATATACGTGTGCTCATCTCTGCAAGCCATTTGGCATTCACATTACCACTCGCTAGAGAGTTTTGAGTCTCCTGGATTCTCGTGTCCAGATCTTGGAGCTTGTAGCTTGTGGATTCTCCCAGTTGCTGATCAGAGTGCGCAGCTAAAGTGTGGATCACTGGCAGACCGTCCAGAGCCCTATCCTTTCAAGTCCCCCTACGCATCCTTGAGTTTTCCTTTTGTAAACTCGTGAGCGCTTTTTGTACTGTTCATACTTGTATATCTCTTTATATTCTCGCATTTGCGCCTATCGGTGATGTAATATTCTTATAATATTGTGTCACATCCTATGATAACTTTGTAATTGTACTCATATGTTGGAATGTATAATGCACCACGTGCTTCCGTACTTTGATTCTTGCCTATACTGATGCTTAGCGTATATAGTGAGGGTATTTTGACCTGTGTATATACGTTGCACTAACGTCTCTGTACCCTCGGGATCAGGGAGTTACAACAACACACACACTATTTATACACACAACAGACATGCATGCACACACACACACTAACACATAAAACACACACATACAAAAACATAATACATTCCCACACATAATTACATACACACACATGCATACATTCATACCCATTCACCTAACATATAAATAACACACACAATCATATATACATTATGACACACACTTACATATTGCACAAAAGCACACAATAATACTTGCACAACATACACACAAACTCACCTACGCACACACACATGAACATACACATCATACACAAGATAGAATAAAACACACACACACTCCAATAATTAACACACACATCAAAATACACAACACATAATAATACATATAGGGAGAGAGATATATCCTGAGAGAAGAGGTGGGGACTCATGACAAAGGAAGGCTTGGGGGGACGATGACAGAGCTCGGCGAATCTCGTAGACAACGTCGGTGGCTCGATGGAGGAGGGAGTGCTCTGATGGTGGTTCTGAGGTACTCGCGCTCGCCTGTGGAGGAGATGTACATGCCGAGGGAGTGGAAGTACGACTGCTGCTGAGCTCTGGCGAGGAGGAGTGCAATGCAAAGCCGGGGGGTGTTGGTGGCAAAGGAGATTGTGGGGGGACTTGGCCTGAGGGTGGCACGGCCGAGGGGAGCAGGTAGGAGAAGGCTGTGCTGGCCCAAAGGCCCTCACTCTAGTTTTGATGATTATTAGCTCATGTAGTTTTATTTTACTAATAATCTTGTGATATTTAGTTTCAGATATTTGACCAAGATATTAGTAAGTGTTTAGCTTCAACAAAGGAGTTTTGGAGCTTACACATGATGATTCAAGAGCTCGAGCGTCAAGATCGCATCTAGCACTGGTTGGAGTTAAGCTCGTTGGATCGAGTCGACTTGGAGAAGGAGTTCTACAAGAAGACTTCGGTTTGTTTAGTTTAAGATTGTTTAGATCTTGTGTAAAGGTTAGATAGTGTTGATATTCTCAAGTTCACATACATACACAAGTTTAAAGTTTAAATGCTTGGTTTTCAGTTTAACCAGTTTTGGTTTTCATATCAAAAACATAGATACAAATCTTTTATGTATATTGGATTCTATTCATATACAATATGCTTCAAAGTTGTTTAAATATCATGCTTTTGTAGTTACATGAGTTTTGGAGAAAACAGTTTTCCATTTAAAAATCCAAGTTTTGAAAAGTACCGATTTTGGTTTAAGGCAAAATTTCAATATCACAAAAATGGTTCAAATAATTTGTAATATGTGCACATATCTGTATTTCGAAGATCTTATAAGAACTTATTTTTGTGAAATTTATGTGTATTTTATGGGGTTTTTTTAGAAGGTAAAAAGACAAGTTTTTAATCCCTATAAATTGTTTGGTCTGGCCTTCTGCCGGTCGACCGGACGGTCGACCGAGGCAGAAGCCGATCGACCGGTCGACCGACATGCACAAACGTGCACAGGTCATTTGGCTGGAGGGCCGGTCGACCGGGCGGTCGACCGGCGGAGAGCTTCTGCTCTTTGTATCCAGGCCTCGGTCGACCGGCCGGTCGATCGGTGGCTCAACGGTCAGAAAAATGACCAGTTGGCCGGTTGACTGGGCGGTCGACCGGAAGGTCAATATTGACCTTTCCAGACTGCCAACGGGCAGATTTTTGAGAGGGTATAAATACCCATCTCTTGAGCTGGTTTCTTCATGATTTTTGAGTGCAAAATTTTTCTATCTTCTTAAGTGTTTTAGCAACAAGTTTAAAAGAGTTTTGTACCAAAAGATTTATTCTTTATTTGTTTTTAAAGTGTTGGAAATTCAAAGAAAAAGTAGAGTATTTGGTAAAGTGTTTTGATCTTCATTTCTATTCCATTCTAGAGTTTTCCCCAAGTGTTTTTCTTTGTGATTTGTTTTCCAAACACTTTATTTTCTCACACTTGAGCTATCTATCTATTCTATCTATTAGAATCTTATTTGTGAAGAAAATTAGTTTGTAGTCTTTGAGATCACCAAGAGGTGTAACCTTCCTTGTATTTGTGTTATCTCTCTTGTGTAGAGGTGATTGTGGAGGTTGTGTTTGGATTGGTACGTATCCCTCTAAGTGTAGAGGTGATTGTTGGAGTGTTGGCTAAGTGCCTTATCCCTCAAGTGTGAGGTGATTGTTGTTTGGCCTAAGTGCCCATCCCTTTAAGTGTAAAGGTGATTATTGTTGTACCTTGCCTCTTGTGTAGAGGTTGTGTTTATTAGAGAGAGGAGTTGTGTACTCCTAGTTGTATTTGCCCAAATTCTCAGTGGAGGTTCCATGTGTGGGAAGTCCTGTGTGGACGATATAGTGAAAATCCTTCTGTGTGAAGGCGGGGACGTAGAGCTGGGTGCTCGAACCTCGAAACATATCTTTATGTTTGCGTTTGATCCACTATCTCTAACTCTCTCTTATATTGTGCATTGCATCATATTGTTCATATCATTTATATGCTTGGTTTGATTGTGTGCCCATACTTATGTTGAACCAAGAGAGCTTTACATAGCACCTCAGCTCTTATTTAGAGGAATTTAGAGGAGATAGTCTAGAGTCCTTCACCGAAAATTCGGCTACACTCTTTGTTACACTAAATGTGTTGTAATTTAGTTTTAATTCCGTATCATTTATCATTAGATTAGCCATACATCTATTCACCTCCCTCTAGGTGTACTTTCAATTGGTATCAGAGCCTACACTCCTGATATTAGGTATAACCACCTAGGAGTGAGATCTTGGTTTGCTAATCTAGTAATGCATTTGCACACATACTTGTTTACACAAACTCATAGATTTCATTACCCCTCCTATGTTTGATGTTTCTAACATCGATGTACGGAAGATTAGGATGAGTGCTTATCTTAAACCTTTAGGTTTGCATGTTTACCTTGCCGCTACCAAGAAATCCTATCTTGGCAATAGCAAGCATATAGAGGCCAATGCACAAGCCCTAACGGCACTTAGGCACACACTAAGCAAAGAATATTTATGTATGGTTTCTCATTGTGATTCCGCTTTTGCAGTGTGGAACACTTTGACCTCTCCGGCGCTACAAACCACGAAATATGTGGAGGAGAAATCTAGTGGAGATGAGTCCGACTAACCCTGCTACATGGTCCAAGGGAATGACTCCCTTGAGGTAAACTCGGACACCCATCTAGATGATTGTGCTAGTTCTTCAAGTGATGATTATGTTGATGTGATGCATTAAATGAAGAACTATCTATTGTTTGTGAGAAATTGTTAGAAAAATATAAACTTTTGAAAAAGAAAAGTTTCGCATTAAAACAAGAAAATAAAATTTGTCTTCTAAACTTGGGTTTTGCAAGAAAGGGATGAAATTTCAAATGAAAGAGACTCATTGAATCCCAACTTGAACTTGCCCTAAATGAAAACAAAATTTAAAAAATAAAATGATTGTAATGATGTTTTGAAAAAAAATGAGATCTTGTCTTCAAAACTTGATATTGCTTTAAAAGAGAATGAATTTTTGAAAAACAAAATTGCTTCTATTTCAAAGGAATTGGATTTGTTTCAAAGAAAAATACTTCTTTGAAAAATGATTTAGATTCACATGTTTGCCATGCTAATATGCTTCACCATATAGTGTTTTAATTGCATGCTCAACTTCTTCTTCTAACATTGAAAATGATATAAATATGTTAAAGAAGAGTGTTGATTGTTTGGGCTCCATTTGAGCCAATGTGCCATGAACCACACACGGTTAGAATTCATATTTCACAAGAAACATGCTCTTCCTGTGCATGCACACAAACCACGACATACACATGCTGCTCACGTTCATACACATAACACTATGTATGCTCATGTGTACACATGTACTCATTATGGACGTAAGGGCCACCTTGCATAGTTTTGTTATGATAGAGTACATAATGTAAATTTTGCAAATAAATTTGTTTGGGTTAGGAAAGGTGCTAACTTCCATGGACCCAATAGAGTATGGGTACCAAAAGTCACTCCTATTTTATTTAATGTAGGTATCGGCTCTCACTTGACGTGAGATGCATTGGTGCCTTGATGGCGGATGCTTTTGTGCTTGATGGACACCACTTTGGATGCATCACCTTGAAGGAAGTTTGGTGGACCGCCATGGTTGGAGACCAAGAGATAAGCCCTATTGGTTTTGGTAACCATCTCTAACTCCTATTTTGCTTACATGCTTTTATATTTTTGATTTTAGCATGTCATGTTTTTATGTTCATTTTGTTAAATGCCGTGCTTATTAGACTTATGACATACATGTATAGTAATTGAGATACACCCATGTTTATTTGGACTTATACTTTTGTGTTCTCACACTTGTTTAGCTATTGTGTATATCATAGATCTAAGACATGTGCATTTACTTAATGATCATATTGGTTTTTTTTTAAGTTTTTGCACTTCATGTTTTGATTACATGCTTAAGATGTAGTTTTCATTAAAACTTGTGTCAATACTTATACAACTAGTGAGCCACAAATTGATTATTATATGTTTGTGCTAAATTGCTCATTTGTACCCATTTTGTTGGAACTTGTTTTGATGAAGACTTTGTAAAGCATTTCATTTGGAGCTCTAACACAAGATATATCAAGAGTTCTTCATGATCAAGACTGCCCAAAGAGAGTTGATATGATGTGGTTTGTAATTGTGAAATAGCATGTCAAAAGCCTTGATACACACACACATATATCATTAACCATTAGTCGACTTATAGTCCTTATTAGTCGACTAATACACTTGGTAGTCGACTAACCCAAACCCCTAGTCGACTAATCCTGTGTCTCAATTTAGACCCAACTCTCTGTTTGTCCATTAGTCGACTTGACAGACAACATAGTCGACTAATAGACCTTATAGTCGACTAATCCTATGCCCCTAGTCGACTAATCACTGGTCCAGTCGACTTAAAAGAAGTTGCAGTCGACTTGATTCAGTTATCCAGAAAACTGTCACTCGAACTTATCTTGACCTAGTCGACTAATACCAAAATGTAGTCGACTAATCTTTGAAAATTTGCCTAGGCTAGTCGACTAACTCAAAAGGCAAGTCGACTATAGGCAGTTTCTGACTGTTGGACAGTTTTTTCTTATCTGGTCTTTTGTGCAACGTTTCCCAATGTTTCAATCATTTGAATTGCACCTGTAACTACCCTAACTTACCCTAGAGTGCATCTATAAATAGGGTGGTTAATCTAAAGGCCATATACCAATTCTAATCTTCAGTTTTCATTTGGTATCAGAGCAGGTCTTACATTTGGTATCAGAGCCCTGCATACCCTGAACCGGCATACCTAGTCAACAACAAGGATGACAACGGAGTTTTCATCATCCCAATTCAAGGAAGGACATTCTACACAACGTCCACTGCTATTTGACGGATCCAACTACAACTATTGGAAGTGTAGAATGAAGATCTACTTGCAATCGCTCAACTACGAACTTTGGAACATCGTAGAAGCATCGTACACCAAGCCAACAACCAACTACAACGCTTGGAGTGATGATCAAAAGAAGAATGCGAACCTTGACGCCAAAGCGATGAATGTCTTGTTCTGTGCATTAACCAAAGAAGAGTTCAACAGAGTGTCAACAGCCACTTCTGCACATCAAATATGGCATACTCTTCAGGTAACACACGAAGGCACAAGTAAAGTTAAAGAGTCTAAAATATCTGTTCTTGTCCACAGGTTTGAATTATTCAAAATGGAGGAGAATGAAACCATATCCGAAATGGTAACAAGATTCACCGACATTACCAATACATTAGCATCCCTTGGAAAGGACTACACCCAAGTTGAAAGAGTTCGTAAGATCCTTCGTGCACTCACACCAGAATGGGAGAAGAAGACAACCGCTATTGAAGAAGCCAATGATCTCTCAACTTTGTCGTTAGAAAACCTAATCGGTAATTAATGGCATATGAAGTGCAGTTAGAAGAAAGAAAGAAGGACGAACGATAACACCACTCAAAGAAGAAAGAAATTGCCTTCCATGTATCCTCCGACACGGACGATTCCAATGACGATAAAGAGGAGATGGCAATGATTTCAAAGAAATCAGGAGATCCTAAAGCAAGGTAAATTTAAATGCTTTAATTGCAATAAACCAGGTCATATGAAGATGGATTGTCCTTTGCTCAAAAAGAAAGATAAATACAAGAGCAAAAAGTTCAGAAAGAAGAAAAATTACGAAGCATCATCAGAAAACAGTGATTCCTCTTGCTCGGATGAAGAAGAAACCACTGAACGTGTCAACCTCTGTTACATGGCCCTAGAAGATGATGAGGTATCATTTACTGAACTTTCTGATGCATTTCATGAATTGTTTAATGATCTGAAAAATGAAAAACTGAAAAAATAAAGTTTTATCAAAAGAAAATGAAAAACTTTTAAATGAAAATTCATGTTATGCTTTACAAGTATCTTCTATAAATTCTCAACAAGATGAGTTTGAAAAAGTCATATCATCTTTGAAAAATGATAATGAGAAGTTTATAAAAGAGAACATTTTTCTTAAAAAGGAAACTGAGTCTTTGAATAAAAGGATTTCTATTTTAGATAAAGATATTTCAGTTTTCAAAAAGAAATATGAAGATATTTTGCAAAATGTGACTAAGTTCAATCAAGGAAAAGAAAAGTTGAATGATTTATTATCTTTTCAGAAGTTGTCACATAATAATTATGGTATTGGATATATTGAAAATTCTTCATATTGTAGTAATCCATATAGTTCTTTTGTAAAAAGAAAGTCTAAGAAAAATAAGTTTATATGGATCCTAAGAATTTAAGTATTCATGATAAAAATACCTATATTGCATCATACATTCATGATATATGTGTTGGCCCAAAGGCCTTCCACTCTAGTTTTGATGATGATTAACTCATGTAGTTATGTTTACTAATAATCTTGTGTTGTTTAAGTTTCAGATCATTAACCAAGATATTAGTTGGTGATTAGCTTCAACAAGGTGTTTAGAAGCTTTTCATGATGATTCCAGGGCTAAAGCGTCAAGATCACACATTGCCTAGCCATGGATGGAGTTTTGGAGCATGTCAACTTGAAGATGAAGATCATCAAGAAGACTTAGGTATCCATAGTTTAGATAGTGTGTTTTAAATCCATTTGTAAAGTTTAGTATAGTTGATATGCTCAAGTGCACAACACAAAAAAAGTTTTATGTTTTGGATTTGGTTTTCATGAATAGTAGATCAAAACAAGTTTACATGTTTTATATGTATAGTAGATGTATTCTAGTTATACATACATGCTTTAACTTGCTAGACAAACTTATTTTGATATTCCTATTCATGTATTGAAAAATCAAGTTTGATAAAAATACAAGTTTTGTTTTTTGATAAAATTTGCAAGACTCGAAAATGATTGATATGATTGATATATGTCTTGAAATTTTTATTACAAGTTTGTGTTTCAATACAAAATGTTAAAACAAGTTTTATGGGATTTTCAGAAAGATAAAAGATTTTTATAAAATAATTTTTCCAGTTTTTCTGACCCAGTTTCTGTTCCAGGCTTCTATTAGTCGACTAAGTCAACTGACCTAGTCGACTAGGCAGAGGTCGGTCGACCGGGTCGGTCGACCGACGTGCACAAATCTGTGCACGTTTGGAGCCTTTGGGACGGTCGACCGACGTGCACAAATCAAGGGCAAAAATTCAGACCTTCTTAAGTGTTTTTAAAGAGTTTTCAAAAGTGTTTTGGGCTTTAAACTTCCAATTTGATTTGTGTTTTGGTTTTTGGAAAATCAAGAAAATAGGAATTTGGGATATTTGTATTGGTTTCATTCTCTATCTTTTACAAGAGTTTTCCCAAGTATTTTCTTTGTTGCTTGTTTCCAAAAACACCTAGTTTTTCCACACTTGAGCTATCTTCTATCCTAATCTATTAGGATTATTTGTTTTGTGAAAAAGAGAGAAAAAGAGAAGTGTTTGAGGTTAAGCCTCTAAGTTGTAAACCCTCATTGCTTTTGTTGTATCCCTCTTTGGTAGAGGTTGATCGGAGTGGTATTGTGGTTGGATCCTCTTCGGTAGAGGTGATTGTGTTTGTATTGGCTACGGGCCTTATCCCTCTTCGGTAGAGGTGGATTGTGGTTGTATAGCCTCGGTGGCTTTGTAAGGATTGAGAGAGGAGTTCGGTACTCCTATAGTGGATTGGAAATCCTACACGGTGGTGTAGGCGGGGATGTAGAGCTAGGGGCTCGAACCTCGAAACATATCCGTGTGTTTGCGTTTGATCCAATATCTCTCAACTCTCTCTCTCTCATTTATTTGTGCAAAGCATCATACATAACATCATATCATATTTGCTTGTGTTGAGCATAATTCATATCATACATATCTATTTGCTTGTGTTGCCTTGCATATATTCTTATTGCTATTCATCCTTATTTGCTTGGCTTGCTTGTGTGTGTGCCTAACTTATACTTAACCAACAAGAGCTTCACATAGCACCTCAACCCATTCAAGGGAATCAAGAGGAGTTAGTCAGAGCCCTTCACGGGGAATTCGGCTACACTTGTTGTGTTGTATTAAGTTTGTGCAAGATTGCATTAACTTCCGCATTTAGCGCACTTAGTTTTGCATTAAGTTTTAGATTAGCACTAACACCTATTCAACCCCCCTCTAGGTGTTCCTTTCAATTGGTATCAGAGCTAGTGCTCCTGATACTTAGGCTTAACATCCTAGGAGTGAGATCCATTTGCTTGCTAATCTATTGTTTGCATTTGCTTGTTTGCACACATTTAGTTTACCATGGCCTTCATGACCCCTCCTATGTTTGACCCTTCCAACATTCATGTTTGGAAGATTAGGATGACCGTTTATTTACAAACCCTAGGTCATAAAGTTTACCTTGCCATTACCAAGGAATCCTTCCTTAGTGATAGCAATCATATAGGGGCCAATGCACAAGCCCTAGAGGCCATTAGAAGCACTTTATCTAAAGATTATCTTTTACGTGTTTCTAACATTGATTCCGCCTTTGCAGTGTGGAATTTGTTGACAACAACCACCACCTCCGAGCTTCTATTGCCAAATCAACCGGAAGAATCTAGTGGAGAATCCGATTCACAATGCTTCATGGTCCAAGGGAATGACTCCCTTGAGGTACATTCGGAACCCCACTTAGATAATGATGATTGTGCTAGTTCTTCAAATGATGTTGTTGATCCACATACTTTGAATGAAGAAACTATCCATTGTATGTGAAAATTAATTGAAAAATATAATTTGTTGAAAAAGAAAAGTCTAGAAATTGAAAAAGAAAATAAAAGTTTGCATTCTAGACTTGATTGTGTTTTGCAAGAGAAGGTTGAGGTCTATAATGAAAGGGATTCATTAAAATCTCAATTAGATCTTGCACTTAAAGAAAATGAATTTTTAAAGTCTAAAAATAATTGTGAAATAATTTTGAAGAAAAATGAAAACTTGTCCTCAAAATTGATTTTGTTTTAAAAGAGAATGTTGATTTGAAAAATAAAATTATCCATTTCAAATGATTTAGATGCGTGTTTAAAGAAAAATGTTGCTTTGCAAATAAGATTGATGAACATGTTTGCCATGCTAGGATAGTTTCACCTAGATCACCCCTTGCATGCTCCACTTCTTCTATGATTAAAAATGATATAAACATGTTGAAGAAGAAAATGGATTGTTTGGGCTCCACTATGAGCCAATGTGCTAAGAACCATACACGCTTGGAAACCTTGATTCGTAAGAAACAAGTTCCAACTTTTATGCATGCACACCCTCCACGGCATACATGCTCCACAAGGACACCATCAACACATGTATGCTCATGTGTACACATGTACACATTGTGGCCGAAAAGGTCATCTTGCTAAATTTTGCTATGATCGTTTACATGTTGAGAATTTAGCAAAGAAGTTTGTTTGGGTTAGAGAAGGTACTAACCCCCATGGACCCAAGAAGATATGGGTACCAAAGACCACCCCTCCTATTTGTTTGATGTAGGTGTGGGCTCTCACATGATGTGAGAGTGATGACACCTTGGAGTGGATGCGTTCCGGACTTAAAGGAAATCAAATGGATGCATCACTTTCAAGGGAAAGTTTGGTGAGAGGACCACCTTTATTTTGGAGAAATAGAGCGGTGCCCTCATTGGTTTTGGTATCGAATCTCTAACTCCTTATGTTTACATGCTTTCCATATTTATCTTTCATAGCATGATTTGATGTTTAGTGATCATCATGAATATGCCATGTTAATTAGATTAGTGTTATACTTATTAGTTGGTTGAAACATCCATGTTTTATATGGACTTATATTTTTGTATTTTCACCTTGGTTAAACTAATTTGTATGACCTAGATCTAATGCACATGCATGTACATATTGATCATATATGATTTGTATTTCATATCTTTGATATTTATAGCATGTTTCATTATTTGGTGATTATTATGATAATGCCATGCTCATTAGATCCTTGACATGCATGTATAGTATTTTGAGACACACATGCTTATACGAACCTATACATAGTGGTCTCACTTTTGTTTAAGCTATAATGTACATCATGAATCTAATACATGTGAATTCACATAGTAATCATGTCTTAGTTTTATCATGATGATTTTTATATTTGTTTTTGATACTTCATGTGTTGATTACATGTTTAGATGTTAGTTTTCATTAAGACTAGGTATATATTCGTGCATATAGTGGGCCACAAATAAATCTATATATGTTTGAGATTGATTGCTTATTTGAACTCATTACATGTGCTAGTATAGTCTAGTTTTGATGATTCATACATTTCAAACTTGTATTCCATTTTTTGATTTGTTTTATGTGTATAAGTTTTCAATTCATGTATATGTGTATTTTGCCAAACTTTAAGATATACATGTATACCCCTTGAGTCATTTGCCTTTCATGCAAATCTATATATATGGACTCAATTGTGTTTAGGGATATGTATGTATACTTATTGTGTTGACAATTCATACATATACCTTGAAATGAAATTTGTTTTGATGTATATTTAGTCTTTTTTTCTTGATTTTGTGTTTAATTGTTTAACTTCATGTATATGTCTATCTTGTCCAAACTATTAGATATACATGTTTGTCCTTTTTGAGCCACGTGCCTTGCATATATTTTGTGGACTCGTTGTGTTTTGGATATGTATGTATACTTTAGTTTGTATTAGACATACATATGCCTTGAAGATTAAATAAGCTTTAATGATTGTCGTGTTTTCTTGTTTTAAGGAACAATTGAGCTTAATGAAAAATTTTCATGATTATGATATTCACACTTTATATGTACACTCACTTTTATTGCTTGCTCATGTTTTGTTTTCATGAGTCAAAATTGTGCTTAATTGGATTAGAGTGTTGATTTTCATGTGGATTTCTTATTTCATGAAAAACTATTTTGTTGTATTCCTTTCTTGAAGGATTTCGTACTAGTTTAAAAGATTTTCCATTTAACTAGTTACGGTATTCTTCACTATGGTAGAGATTTTCAAACATACTACATTTTCAAATCTATTTTTGAAAACCCCTACCTTCCATGGGCGGATGGATGGGAGATCATGGTCTTGTATGCTTTAAAATGAAAATCATTTAAAACTTGAACCTTGATTGGGAGGTATTGTAATATGATGTATACACTTGAACTTATTGCTATGTCAATTGGTATCATTGAACTCTTTCAATTGGTATCATTTTGATCCTTTTGTATACTCATATGTTTATTGTGTATGTATATTTTCAATTGGTATCATCTATTGGTGATTGGTACTCATTCTATTTCATACACATATACTTGTTTTATTTGTGCTTAAGATATAAATTTTTCACAAAATCTTGTTTATGCTAGTGCTTGAGCTTCAATTTGGTTTCAATTGATTACTTTTAAATTGGTATCAAGCCCATGCATCTTTTTAGTTGGTATTTCATAAAGGGGGAGAAAATTTAATTTTGTCTTTCAATTGGTGATTCTTCAATTGGTATTTGTTTCCCACTCCCTTACTTTATGATTGAAAATTTCATATTGGTATCATTTGTTTAATATGAAAATTATTTACAATTGGTATCAAAATTTTATTAGACATTCAAAATTTATTATGTTTAATTTCAATTGATATCAAGACGTTTCATGTGTTTTTGCTTAAAATTAGTATCTAAAATTTTTTTTAAGAAAAATACAAAAGTTTTGATTTGTATTGACTATATGCATATAGATTCATGATGAGTGTATCTTGTATTGAAGAGCTTAACATCTCTTCGTTATGTAGTACACGTGGTGTAGGGGAGCTTCACATCTCCTCTTATGCATTACATAGTGTGTGTTATGTGAATTAGGGGTTAACATCCCTCTTTCATGTAATGCATATGTGTAGGGAAGCTAACTTAGCGTCTTCCTCTTCATGAATGTATATAGCATATAACATCTATTGATCTTTGTTTATTTTCAATTGATATCAAGATGCTTCATTGACATACTTATCTATTGATATCATGTTGTTTATAGTCACCCCTTATTGACCTTATTTTTTGTTTGACAAAAAGGAGGAGAAAAATTTGTTTGATTTGATTTTACTTTGAACCCTTTGTTGATGATTGACAAAAAGGGGGAGAAGTATTTGAGTTTATATGCATGTTTTCATTGCTTAAGGGGGAGAAGTATTTGTCTTCCTTGTTATTTATGCATATATGTTTTTTGTATTGCAAATAGGAGAAAAATATTTTGATTTATGCTTGTTGCATGTTTTATCTCCATACTTGCATACATATTCATGTGCTTCATTTCCATATCTTATTATTTATGTCTATGCATGAGTTAAGGGGGAGCTTCTTTGAAGCTTAACTTTAATCCATGCATATATAACTCCATGAGTTTTGTCATCATCAAAAAGGGGGAGACTGTTGGCCCAAAGGCCTTCCACTCTAGTTTTGATGATGATTAACTCATGTAGTTATGTTTACTAATAATCTTGTGTTGTTTAAGTTTCAGATCATTAAACAAGATATTAGTTGGTGATTAGCTTCAACAAGGTGTTTAGAAGCTTTTCATGATGATCCAGGGCCAAAGCGTCAAGATCACACATTGCCTAGCCCATGGATGGAGTTTTGGAGCAAGTCAACTTGAAGATGAAGATCATCAGAAGACTTAGGTATCCATAGTTTAGATAGTGTGTTTTAGATCCATTTGTAAAGTTTAGTATAGTTGATATGCTCAAGTGCACAACACACAAAAAGTTTTATGTTTTGGATTTGGTTTTCATGAATAGTAGATCAAAACAAGTTTACATGTTTTATATGTATAGTAGATGTATTCTAGTTATACATACATGCTTTAACTTGCTAGACAAACTTATTTTGATATTCCTATTCATGTATTGAAAAATCAAGTTTGATAAAAATACAAGTTTTGTTTTTTGATAAATTTGCAAGACTCGAAAATGATTGATATGATTGATATATGTCTTGAAATTTTTATCACAAGTTTGTGTTTCAATACAAAATGTTAAAACAAGTTTTATGGGATTTTCAGAAAAGATAAAAGATTTTTATAAATAATTTTCCCAGTTTTTTCTGACCCAGTTTCTGTTCCAGGCTTCTATTAGTCGACTAGTCAACTGACCTAGTCGACTAGGCAGAGGTCGGTCGACCGACGTGCACAAATCTGTGCACGTTTAGAGCCTTTGGGACGGTCGACCGGGACGGTCGACCGGTCTGAGAGCAGAGCTCTCTGTTTGTTTGGGTTGACCGGGCTGGTCGACCGCAGTTGCCCAACGGTCATATTTTCGACCGTTGGCGGTCGACCGGGCCGGTCGACCGTTGCCTGTCAGAGCTGCCAGCTCAGCTCTAACGGCTAGTTTTGTATTGGGGCTATATATACCCCATCTCTTCATAGTTTTTGTAGAAGTTTTCAAGGGCAAAAATTCCAAACCTTCTTAAGTGTTTTTAAAGAGTTTTCAAAAGTGTTTTGGGCTTTAAACTTCCAATTTGATTTGTGTTTTGGGTTTTTGAAAAATCAAAGAAAATAGGAATTTAGGATATTTATATTGGTTTTCATTCTCTATCTTTTACAAGAGTTTTCGCCAAGTATTTTCTTTGTTGCTTGTTTCCAAAAACACCTAGTTTTTTCACACTTGAGCTATCTTCTATCCTAATCTATTAGGATTATTTGTTTTGTGGAAAAGAGAGAAAAAGAGAAGTGTTTGAGGTTAAGCCTCTAAGTTGTAAACTCTCCTTGCTTTTGTTGTATCCCTCTTTGGTAGAGGTTGATCGGAGTGGTATTGTGGTTGGATCCCTCTTCGGTAGAGGTGATTGTGTTTGTATTGGCTACGGGCCTTATCCCTCTTCGGTAGAGGTGGATTGTGGTTGTATAGCCTCGGTGGCTTTGTAAGGATTGAGAGAGGAGTTCGGTACTCCTATAGTGGATTGGAAATCCTACACGGTGGTGTAGGCGGGGATGTAGAGCTAGGGGCTCGACCTCGAAACATATCCGTGTGTTTGCGTTTGATCCAATATCTCTCAACTCTCTCTCTCATTTATTTGTGCAAAGCATCATACATAACATCATATCATATTTGCTTGTGTTGAGCATAATTCATATCATACATATCTATTTGCTTGTGTTGCCTTGCATATATTCTTATTGCTATTCATCCTTATTTGCTTGGCTTGCTTGTGTTGTGCCTAACTTATACTTAACCAACAAGAGCTTCACATAGCACCTCAACCCATTCAAGGGGAATCAAGAGGAGTTAGTCCAGAGCCCTTCACGGGGAATTCGGCTACACTTGTTGTGTTGTATTAAGTTTGTGCAAGATTTGCATTAACTTCCGCATTTAGCGCACTTAGTTTTGCATTAGGTTTTAGATTAGCACTAACACCTATTCACCCCCCTCTAGGTATTCCTTTCAATATGTGATTCATGCAATTATGTGTACACTAACAGGTGAAAACCAAATTCTAAATGGATTTGGACTCCTAAAGGTTAATATGTTCTTTTATGTTTGGTACCATCTAACGTTTATCTTGCAGGTACCATATAAAAGTTGATAAGAACATATATATATATATATATATATATATATATATATATATATATATATATATATATATATATATTATATATATAATGATATATTTGTTGCAAGGGGAGAACAAAGTATTTCTATATCTGTTTATAACCCAATTTCTGCAGGGGGAGGAAAATATAAACTATTTTCTGCAGGGGGAGCACTGGTGCACACAAAGCGTCATCATCAAAAAGGGAGAGAATGTTGGAACTTGTTTTGATGAAGACTTTGTGAAGCATTTCATTTGGAGCTCTAACACAAGATATATCAAGAGTTCTTCATGATCAAGACTGCCCAAAGAGAGTTGATATGATGTGGCTTGTAACTGTAAAATAGCATGTCAAAAACCTTGATATACACACATATCATTAACAATTAGTCGACTAATAGTCCTTATTAGTCGACTAATACACTTGGTAGTCGACTAACCCAAACCCCTAGTCGACTAATCCTGTGTCTCAATTTAGACCCAACTCTCTGTTTGTCCATTAGTCGACTTGACAGACAACATAGTCGACTAATAGACCTTGTAGTCGACTAATCCTATGCCCTAGTCGACTAATCACTGGTCCAGTCGACTTAAAAGAAATTGCAGTCGACTTGATTCAGTTATCCAGAAAACTGTCACTCGAACTTATCTTGACCTAGTCGACTAATACCAAATGTAGTCAACTAATCTTTGGAAATTTGCCTAGGCTAGTCGACTAACTCAAAAGGCAAGTCGACTATAGGCAGTTTCTGACTGTTGGACAGTTTTTCTTATCTGGTCTTTTGTGCAACGTTTCCCAACGTTTCAATCATTTGAATTACACCTGTAACTACCCTAACTTACCCTAGAGTGCATCTATAAATAGGGTGGTTAATCTAAAGGCCATATACCAATTCTAATCTTCAGTTTTCTAATCAAAAATTCTGCCAAACCTGAAAACTGATTTCCACTTCAGTTCTTCACCAAAAGTCAAATTCCTTTGTGAAGTTCTCTGAAGTTTGTCTCCTATACTAGACCTTGTCTACGTTCATACACAGTACCAAGGCTTATAGGAAAGTGTTGTAATACTCAAAGCAATCATTGTACACGGGGTCTTCTTGGTGTAGAAGCAGTTGTACAAGGTGAAGTTTGTTCTCTTGTGGAAGAGAAGGTGTTCTCTTGGTGTAGAGAGAAGGTGTACACATTTGGCAAAGGGGATTTGTCAAGTGGTGTGCATGGTTGTGATTTTGGGTGTACAAAATCAAGGATAAAGGAAAATCTCAAGCGGGTGGCTTGGGGACTGGATGTAGGTCACGAGGACCGAACCAGGATAAAACTCTCGTGTTTGCGTTTGTCTAAACTTTTCTGAGATTTGATTTCCTTTACTGCAAGTTTATTTATTTGTTTAACTTAATCCTTCTTTGTTTAGTATTTGTGTTGACTTTGTAGTTTAGATCCATAAGTGCCAACAGAGAAAGTTCCGCATTTGGCATCATCTCGGGACCAACACATTTGATGTACTATTATAGCCTAGTTTTGATGATTCATGTATTTTGACTTGTATTCTCTATTTTGTACATGTTTTCATGATAATGTGTTTAATTTCATGTATATGTTAATTTTGCCAAATTATTAGATATACATGTATACCCTTGAGTCATTTGCTTTTCATGCAAATTTCTTTATGACTCATTTGTGTTTAGGATATGTATGTATACCTTTAGTTTTAGATAAAACATATATATGCCTTGAAGTTTGAATTATTTTGATGAAAATTAAATTTTCATGTTTTTCATGTTTATAAAGGAATTTCATTTTGAGCTTTATTGCCTATTTCATTGATTATATTTTTCGCACAATTCTTGTACACTCACAGTACTTGATGTTTTCTAATAACTATATTTCATGAGTCTTATATGTGACTTATAGATCTTGAGTGTCAATTGTTGAGTGTTTTTCATGTTTTCATAGATATATTCTTATTTTATTCCTTACTTGAAGGATTCATACTAGTTTTTCAAGATTATCATAAACTAGTTGCGTATTTCTTCAAATTAGTAGAGTTTTTCAATTATACTAAAATTATTTTCAAATCCTAATTTTGAGAACCCCTACCATCAAAGGGTGGATGGATGGGGCGACCATGCCTTGTATGCCTAATTGAAATCTTTACAAACATGTGCATGAATAGGGTGGTAGGAATGAGTTATACACTTGATCCTCATTATATTTTCAATTGGTATCACAATTGATATTTTCACGTTTGTATACTCATATGTGTTTTCTATATATGTATGCTTCAAAACTTCAAATAGTATCAATTTCAATTGATATTTACATTTTCATACATATATATATGATTTGATTGTGCTTACCATATCTTTACATCTTAAGCACAAATTATGTTTATGCTAAGCTTGATTTACTCCTTAATGACAATTATTTTTCAATTGGTATCTTACACAAGCTTATGCATTATTTTCATTAGTATTTCATAAAGGGGGAGAAAAATTCATGTTTTACCTTTCAATCGATTTTATTTTCAATTGGTATCTTTCTCCCACTCTTTATGATGAAAAATGATATTATTCAATTGGTTTCTTATTTTTCAATTGATATCCTACATTCCTGATAAAAAAAATATTTTCAATTGATATATGCTAACATTCTCAATATTGGTATTAAGAATCTTTAATTGGTATCTATAATGATATGAGTTTTTCCCCTAAATATTTATTTTTACTTTCAATTATATCAAAACTTACATTATATATTATATTTTTTCAATTGGTATCAAAATTATAAAATATTTTCAATTGGTATTGATATTTACAATTGGTATCAAGATTTACAATATATATATTTCAATTGGTATCAAAAATGCTCAATGTTTCATTTTCTATTGATATCAAAAGCTTACAAGTTCTTTTCAATTGGTATCTGAAAAATTGTCTCCAAAATTTCGATAAAGCAGGGAATGGTAAAAAATGTTGGCCCAATGGCCTTCCACTCTAGTTTTGATGATGATCAACACTCATGTAGTTATGTTTACTAATATTCTTGTGTTTCTAAGTTTCAGATCATTAACAGGATATTAGTTGGTGATTAGCTCAACAAGATGATTAGAAGCTTATCATGGTGATTCCGGTGCCAAAACTTAAAGATCATACTTTGCACTTGGAGAATCACGGAGTTTTGGAGCAAGTCTACTTGAAGATGAAGATCGTCAAGAAGACTTAGGTATCCTAGTTTAGATAGAGTTTTTAGATCCATTTGTAAAGCTTAGTTTAGTTGATATGCTCAAGTGCACAAAACACACACGTTTTATGATTTGATATTTGGTTTTTTATGAATAGTTGATCAAAACAAGTTTACATGTTTTATATGTATAGTAGATGTATTCTAGTTATACATACATGGTTTAACTTGCTAAACAAACTTATTTTGATATCCCTATTCAGGTTTGGAAAAATCAAGTTTGATAAAAATACCGTTTTTGTTTTTGATAAAATTTGCAAGACACAAAAATGAATTGATATGTTGATATATTGTCTTGAAAATTTTATCACATGTTTATGTTTTAACATAAAATGATAAAACAAGTTTTATGGAATTTTCAGAAATGATAAAAGATTTTTGTAAAATATTTTTCCCTAAATTTCTGACCTGGTTTTTGGGCTGACAGGCTGGTCGGTCGACCGTGCCGGTCGACCGCACCAAAAGGCCGGTCGACCGATCCGATCGACCGATGTGCACAGATGTTAAGCACAGAACCGGTCGACCGGGTCGGTCGACCGAGGTGAGAGCTCTGCTCTCGGAATTTTTCGGTCGACCGGGCCGGTCGACGCTAGTGCCCAACGGTCACATTTTGACCGTTGGCGGTCGACCGGGCCGGTCGACCGGTGGCTGTCAGAACTGCCACATCAGCCTAACGGCTAGTTTTGTATAGGGGCTATATAAACCCCATCTCTTGGGGGATTTTGGCCAAGTTTTTCAAGAAGAAAAATACCAATTTTCTGAAGTGTTTAAAAGAGTTTTAAAAGAGTTTTAAGTGCTAACAAGATTTATTCTTTGTGTTTTTGGTTTTGGAAAAATCAAAGAAATTGGAATTGGGATTTTTGTATTGGCTTTCATTCTTTATCTTTTACAAGAAATTTCCCAAGTGTTTTCTTTGAGTTCTGTTTTCCAAAACACATAGTTTCCACACTTGAGCTATCATACTATCCTGAACTGTTAGGATCTTGTTTTTGTGGAAAAAGAGAAAGAGAGAGTTTGAGGTTGTTGTTGTAAACCTCTTGTGTTGTAACCCTCCTTTTATTTGTGAATCCCTCTTCGGTAGAGGTGATCGGAGTGGTATTGGTTTGGATCCCTCAAGTGTGAGGTGATTGGGATTGTGTTTGTAAGCCTCCGAGGTAGAGGTGTGGTTGTTGGTTGACACCTCTAGTGTGAGGTGTTGTGGTTTGTATTGAGAGAGGAGTTCGGTACTCCTTGAGTTGTAGAAATCCTCTTCGGTAGAGGTTCCCTCGGTGGGAGTTGAGATAGTGGAAATCCTACATGGTGGTGTAGGCGGGGATGTAGAGTTGGGTACTCGAACCTCGAAACAATCTTTGTGTTAGCGTTTGATCCATTGTCTCTCTAACCCTTACTCTCTTTACTTTGTGCAAGCATCATTCATTCATTGCATACATATCTTATACATTACTTGTGTTGTGCATATTTCATATTGCCTTGCATTTATTCATATTGCTATTCATTCTTATATGCTTGGCTTGATTGTGTGTATTTTATATTGCTTGGATTGCTTGTGTGTGTGTGCCTAACTTATACTCATCCAACAAGAGCTTCACATAGCACCTCAACCATTTCAAGGGGAATCAAGGGGAGTTAGTCCAGAGCCTCGCAAGGGGAATTCGGCTACACTTGTTGTATTGTATTAGTTTGTGCATAATTTGCATTAGCTTCCGCATTTAGCGCACTTAGTTTGCATTTAGTTTCTTAGATTAGCACTTACACCTATTCACCCCCCCTCTAGGTGTTTTTCAATTGGTATCAGAGCTAGTGCTCCTGATACTTAGGCTTAACATCCTAGGAGTGATCCATTTGCTTGCTAATCTCATTTGCATTTGTTTGTTTGCACATTCATATATAGTTTACCATGGACTTCATGACCCCTCCTAGCTTTGACCCTTCCAACATTGATGTTTGGAAGTATAGGATGTCCATGTACCTAAAGACCCTAGGTTTGCATGTTTTCCTTGCGGCCACCAAGAGATGTTATCTTGGTGATTGCAATCATATAGGGGCCAATGCACTAGCCCTAGAGGCTATTAGAAGCACATTACCTAAAGATTATCTTATGTGTGTTTCTAATCTTGATTCCGCTTTTGCAGTGTGGAACAAGTTGACAACAACCACCACCTCCAAGCTTCATTGCCAATCAAGAAGAGGAATCTAGCGGAGAATCCGAGCCACAACAATGCTATATGGTCCAAGGGAATGACTCCCTTGAGGTACATTCGGAATCTCAACTAGATAGTAATGATTGTGCTAGTTCTTCAAATGATTATGTTGATCCCCATGCCTTAAATGAAGAACTATCTATTGTTTTTGAAAAACTAATAGAAAAATATAACTTGTTGAAAAAGAAGAGTCTAGGCATTAATAATGAAAATAAAAATTTGATTGCTAGACTTGATGTTGTTTTGCAAGAGAAAGAGGAGATTGCTAATGAAAGGGATTCATTAAAATCTCAACTTGGTCTTGCACTTAAAGAAAATGAGTTTTTGAAAAATAAAAATGATTGCCATGTTCTTTTGAAGAAAAATGAAAACTTGTCTTCAAAAATTGATTTTGTTTTAAAAGAGAATGTTGATTTGAAAAATAAAATTATTTCTATTTCAAATGATTTAGATGTGTGTTTAAAGAAAAACATTGTTTTGCAAAATAAGATGGATGCACATGTTTGCCATGCTAGTGTAGCTTCTTCATCTAGTCTACCTAATGCATGTACCTCTTCTTATAAAATTATTGATGATATTTGTATGTTAAAGAAGAGAGTAGATTGTTTGGGCTCCACTATGAGCCAATGTGCCATGAACCACTCACGGTTGGAAACCTTGGTTCGAAAGAAACAAGTTCCATCCTTTATGCATGCACACCCATCACGGCATACACATGCTCCACACGGACACCATCAACACATGTATGCTCATGTGTACTCATGTACACATTGTGGACGTAAGGGCCACCTTGCTAAATTTTGTTATGATAGATTACATACTCCTAATTTAGCAAGGAATTTTGTTTGGGTTAGAGAAGGTACTAACCCCTATGGACCCAAGAAGATATGGGTACCAAAGACCACCCCTCCTATTGTTTTTGATGTAGGTGTGGGCTCTCACATGACGTGAGAGTGATGACACCTTGGAGTGGATGCGTTCCGGACTTCATGGAAATCAAATTGGATGCATCACTTTCAAGGGAAGATTTGGTGGAGATGACCACCATGTTTTGGAGACAAGGAGAGTTGCTTCTTCGGTTTTGGTAACAATCCTTTACTCCCATTTATTGTTTACATGCTTTCTATGTTTTAATGTTTATAGCATGTTTTTGATGTCTATGGATTAGTATGTTCATTCCATGTTTATTAGATCCTGACATACATGTATAGTATTTGAGACACATATGCTTATATGAACCCATATTTAGTGTTCTCACTTTTGTTTAAGCTATAATGTACATCATGAATCTAATACATGTGAATTTACATAGTAATCATGTTTTAGTTTTATCATGATGACTTTTATATTTATTTTGATGCTTCATGTTTAGAATATATGTTTAGATGTTTGTTTTCATTAAGACTAGTTATATACTTGTACATAGAGTGGGCTACAAATAAATCTATATATGTTGAGCTTGATTGCTTATTTGAACCCATTACATGTGTTAGTATAGTCTAGTTTTGATGATTCATACATTTTAAACTTGTATTCCCATTTTTGAATTTGTTTTATGAGTTTGCATTTCATGTATATGTGCATTTTGCCAAAAACATTAAGATATACATGTATACCCCTTGAGTCATTTGCCTTTCATGCAAATTTATATATATGGACTCATATGTGTTTAGGGATATGTATGAATACTATTGTGATTGACAATTTATTCATATACCTTGAAATGAAAATTGCCTTGATAAAAATTAGCTTATCATGATTTTCATGTTTTTCATGTGTTTAATATTTAACTTCATGTATATGTCTATCTTATCCAAACTATTGACTATACATGAGTATCCCTCTTGAGCCACGTGCCTTAATGCATATATTTTGTGGACTCTTTATGTTTTGGATATGTATGTATATTTTAGCTTGTATTAGACATACATATGCCTTGAAGATTAAATAAGGAGTTTTATATGATTTTTCATGTTTTTGATGGAATTATGTTTTAAGAAATAATTGAGCTTAATGAAATATTTTTCATGATTATGATCTTCACATATTATTTGTACACTCATATCTATTGCTCATGTTTTGTTTCTCATGAGTTATGCTTCATTGGTTAGAGTGATGATTATCATGTGAATTTCAATTTTGTTTTATTCCTTGCTTGAAGGATTTCGTGCTAGTTAACAAGTTTTCCATTTGACTAGTTGCGGTGTTCTTCATTTTGGTAGTGATTTTCAAACAAAACTACATTTTCAAATCTATCTTTGAAAACCCCTACCTTTCAAGGGCGGTAGGATGGGAGATCATGTTCATGTATGCCCTAAATTGAAAATCTTTAAAACTTGAATTATGATTGGTGGTAGATAATATGATGTATACTCTTGAACTTATTGTTATGTCAATTGGTATCATTGAACTCTTTCAATTGGTATCATTTTGACCTTTTGTATACTCATATGTTTATTATGTATGTATGTATGCTTTAAATTCCAAGTATATCAATTTCTATTGGTATCTATCTTTCATACATATATATGTTTGTGTTTATGCTAGTGCTTGAGTTTCAATTTTGTTTAAATTGATTACTTTTAAATTGTTATCAAGACTATGCATGACTTTAGTTTGTATTTCATAAAGGGGGAGAAAATTTGATTTTGTATTTCAATTGGTATTTGTACTCCCACACTTTATGATTAAAAGTTGTTTATATGTTTTAAAATGAACAATTCTTACAATTGGTATCAATGTTTCTATGTAAAATCTTTTCAATTGGTAAAATATTTACAATTGGTATCATATTTAAGAAATTCAAAATTTGCTTTGGTTTCAAGATTCATGTTTAAGAATTCAAGACTTATGTTTAATTACAATTGGTATTTTCAAAATTTTTGTTTAAAGAAAATATTCAAAGTTTTGATTTGTATTTCCTATATGCAAGGAGAGCTTAACATCTCTCTTACATATAGATTCATGTTGAGTATATTATAAATTGAGGAGCTTGACAACTCTTCTTTATATGATATACGTGTGTAGGGGGAGCTTCACATCTCCTTTTATGCATTACATAATATGTGTTATGTGAATTGGGGCTTGTCATCCCTTCTTCATGTAATGCATATGTGTAAGGAAGCTAACTTAGCGTCTTCCTCTTCATGAATGTATATAGCATATAACATATATTGATTCTTGTTTATTGGTATCAAGATGCTTCATTGACATATTTTTAATTGATATCATGTTTGTAGTCACCCCTTATTGATTTTGTTTTTTTTTTGTTTTAGACAAAAAGGGGAGAACATTGTCTTTTATTGTTTTGTTTGACATAAAGGGGAAGAAAGATTTTTACCCCTCGTTTTATTTATGGTTTTGATTACCCCTTTGTTGATGATTGACAAAAAGGGGGAGAAAGATTTATGAAGTTTTATATGCATGCTTAAGTTTATGCATATATTATGTTTTAATCTCAAGAATCTCAAGAATATTAAGTTTAATTGATTTATAGAGTTTGCTTTGTAATTGGTATTTAGAGCTTATTTTGTTTTGAATATTCCATTTGATATCTAGAACCATTTATTGTTTATGCATACGCATGTTTCATGTTTAATATTCATTGCATATATTTATTGTTTATCCCTATGCATGAGTTAAGGGGGAGCTTCCTTGAAGCTTATCTTTAATCCATGCATATATAACTCCATGAGTTTTGTCATCATCAAAAAGGGGGAGATTGTTGGCCCAATGGCCTTCCACTCTAGTTTTGATGATGATCAACACTCATGTAGTTATGTTTACTAATATTCTTGTGTTTCTAAGTTTCAGATCATTAACAGGATATTAGTTGGTGATTAGCTTCAACAAGATGATTAGAAGCTTATCATGGTGATTCCGGTGCCAAAACTTAAAGATCATACCTTTGCACTTGGAGAATCACGGAGTTTTGGAG
Organism: Agave tequilana; assembly: GCA_038442645.1. Classification (NCBI taxonomy): domain Eukaryota; kingdom Viridiplantae; phylum Streptophyta; class Magnoliopsida; order Asparagales; family Asparagaceae; genus Agave; species Agave tequilana. The sequence continues at coordinate 111,966 of JAVJIF010012459.1, forward strand.
CAAGTCTACTTGAAGATGAAGATCGTCAAGAAGACTTAGGTATCCTAGTTTAGATAGAGTTTTTAGATCCATTTGTAAAGCTTAGTTTAGTTGATATGCTCAAGTGCACAAAACACACACGTTTTATGATTTGATATTTGGTTTTTATGAATAGTTGATCAAAACAAGTTTACATATTTTATATGTATAGTAGATGTATTCTAGTTATACATACATGGTTTAACTTGCTAAACAAACTTATTTTGATATCCCTATTCAGGTTTTGGAAAAATCAAGTTTGATAAAAATACCGGTTTTGTTTTTGATAAAATTTGCAAGACACAAAAATGAATTGATATGTTGATATATTGTCTTGAAATTTTATCACATGTTTATGTTTTAACATAAAATGATAAAACAAGTTTTATGAAATTTTCAGAAATGATAAAAGATTTTTGTAAAATATTTTTCCCTAAATTTCTGACCTGGTTTTTGGGCTGACAGGCTGGTCGGTCGACCGTGCCGGTCGACGCACCAAAAGGCCGGTCGACCGATCCGGTCGACCGATGTGCACAGATGTGCACGTCTGTTAAGCACAGAACCGGTCGACCGGGTCGGTCGACCGAGGTGAGAGCTCTGCTCTCGGGATTTTTTCGGTCGACCGGGCCGGTCGACCGCTAGTGCCCAACGGTCACATTTTTGACCGTTGGCGGTCGACCGGGCCGGTCGACCGGTGGCTGTCAGAACTGCCACATCAGCCTAACGGCTAGTTTTGTATAGGGGCTATATAAACCCCATCTCTTGGGGGATTTTGGCCAAGTTTTTCAAGAAGAAAAATACCAATTTTCTGAAGTGTTTAAAAGAGTTTTAAAAGAGTTTTAAGTGCTAACAAGATTTATCTTTGTGTTTTTGGGTTTTGGAAAAATCAAAGAAATTGGAATTTGGGATTTTTGTATTGGCTTTCATTCTTTATCTTTTACAAGAAATTTCCCAAGTGTTTTCTTTGAGTTCTTGTTTTCCAAAACACATAGTTTCCACACTTGAGCTATCATACTATCCTGAACTGTTAGGATCTTGTTTTTGTGGAAAAAGAAGAAAGAGAGAGTTTGAGGTTGTTGTTGTAAACCTCTTGTGTTGTAACCCTCCTTTTATTTGTGAATCCCTCTTCGGTAGAGGTGATCGGAGTGGTATTGGTTTGGATCCCTCAAGTGTGAGGTGATTGGGATTGTGTTTGTAAGCCTCCGAGGTAGAGGTGTGGTTGTTGGTTGACACCTCTAGTGTGAGGTGTTGTGGTTTGTATTGAGAGAGGAGTTCGGTACTCCTTGAGTTGTAGAAATCCTCTTCGGTAGAGGTTCCCTCGGTGGGAGTTGAGATAGTGGAAATCCTACACGGTGGTGTAGGCGGGGATGTAGAGTTGGGTACTCGAACCTCGAAACAAATCTTTGTGTTAGCGTTTGATCCATTGTCTCTCTAACCCTTACTCTCTTTACTTTGTGCAAGCATCATTCATTCATTGCATACATATCTTATACATTGCTTGTGTTGTGCATATTTCATATTGCCTTGCATTTATTCATATTGCTATTCATCTTATATGCTTGGCTTGATTGTGTGTATTTTATATTGCTTGGATTGCTTGTGTGTGTGTGCCTAATGATTGGTCGTAATGTTGCATATTTAATATCTATTCCATACTTATTTTAGAATAAAAGCCTGTATTGTCCTAATTAATTCTTAATTTATTTGCAGGCCCATTCTTTAAGGAGATGAAGAGAAATGAGCCCAAAGCCCACCAAAATTCTGAATTAAATCAGAATTAATTCACACTCAGTAAATCAGGGCAAAACTGGTTGAGAAGAATCCTCTCAGAATCGATCGGTTGAAGCAAAGATCAAGCAAGTTTGATTCAGATTCTGACTGGATACATTTTAGTATTCGAATCATAACTTTTGCTACAGAATCTCAATTCTGATGATTCAAGATGATCCAGAAAACAGACTGACAGAGCTACAACTCTTATGTTGATTATTATTTCTAATTCTGTCAGTTGTTAAGTGATATTCAGCAATCAACACGCCAACAAACTGCAGATCAGAACTGAATATCCACCTCTACCCTCTCCATTTCTCCTATAAATATCTGCACTCAAAGGCAAAAGGGAGGGCCAATACAGATTAGGATTTTAGACTAGTTTTTCCATTTTGTAGTTTAGTTTTTACTTTTATGTAACTTGTATGTAACTTAGGGTAGAAGAAGATTCATGTAAGTAAGAGAGAGGGACTGATGTTGAGAGTGACACCGACGATGTACCCTACTCCTTTCTTTCATTGTCTCAGCAAGTAATAAAGGTAAAGGCTTTGTTTGTTTTCTATTCTGCTTTACTTTACATTTGTTTTGCTTTTCGTTTTCCTCTTCTACTTCACCTTGGTTGTATGTGTTGAGTCTACAAGTGAACTCCAAAGCAAGTACACCGATGCTACGGGAGAGCCAGCGATAGTTCATGAAGACGTTCTCCTCTTCCAAGCTCGCATCACTTCGTTCTTCTTATGCTTGACGATATAATGTGCACAGGGACCGAGTTCGAGTTTATGATCTATGCGTTGAACGCCTCCGAAGCAAAAAGGTAGAACTTGCAAAAAGGTTTCCAAGTAAGTCATCACCAAACTAGGTAAGTAATTCTTAACTTTCTTTCTTTTCTTTTATTTCTTAGTTTAGATCACCAACCACTTCTTCCAAATCATTTTCATTCTTCTTTCCACTTCATTGTACATAGTCGCTTTTCATCGTTTTCTGATTTTCCACCTTCGTCACCTCTCGCTTTCTTCTTAACTTTAACCATTAACTTTCTTTTTCATTTTCATAACATAAAACAGAGAAGAACTTTCGCTTATTTTCTTAACGATTTCAATAAAACTGTAAAGCTTCCATCGCAAACCCTCCTTGTGGATCACGACCCGCATAGCCACTTGCTATAGCGGAAGAATTGAGCACTTGCACAAGTTTATTATTAGATCTAAAATTTCGTATTTTCTGTGCAGGTTGTACCTCAATCAAATTTGGCGCCGTTGCCGGGGAGGGTAAAACGGTTTTTATTGAAATCTGAATTTTTTTTTGAATCTTTTCTAGAACTAAACGAATTTTCTTCTCTGTTGCAGGTTACAGGGCAAGCAAAGTAGGAAAATAAGTTTGCAGTGACACACAAGTGGTATTGGGCCTCTGCTCTAGAAAGCAGAGACCATTGCCCTCTGCATTGCCGTGTTTCCACGGCAAAAGCCGCGGATCCGCGGCAATAAAGAGTTGACTACTAACAGGTTTTTGCAGGCTTCTCTAGCTTTGCAAATTCTAGTTTGCTGCAATTATTTATTTCTTATATGCCATCACAAAAACCTGCTAATAATCAACAGTAAAAAGTTTGTTGCAAAAGTTAAAAATTGACTAGACGTTTGCATTTTAGGCACACGTATTTTCAATTCATTTACTTTTACTGTTGAGAGTGCTGGAGCAAGGTATGTATGCATAGCATATAGTTTAGGAAACATTCTTGGGTGATTTTGCTTTTGAATGCTACTTCCTATATCTTGCACACTTACACGAATCAATTCTAAGGGCACTAACCCATAACAAGATAAGGTGGGGATTTAATCACCCTTCCTTAGCCCAAAAATCAGATTCCAAGCACTCACTAACCCAAGCCTAACTAAAATTGAGTAGACGTTGGCCCTAGGGACATCTCGGACTCAATTAGGAGATTATCCTAAGGGGAAAAATGTTGGAATCTAACTCCTGCAAAATCAGTGTCTAGGAAAGGGATTGAGGGCCGAAAGCCCGAAGGTTGGTGGTTATTTAATTAAGGAACGTCTTTGACGAAAAACCTCCCACCAACCTTGCCCTGACCTGGCTGATTAGCTTGTGGTTAAAGTCTACATTAGACCTCCCGTGGACAGTCTAACCAGTTAGGAGTCGTCTAGGTCCTAAGTCTACCCTAACCTAGGCTAGAAATTTTTTCTTTTTGTTTGTTTATTGTTTGTTTTTCTTTGTTTGTATTCTATTGTGTGATATGGACTATAATAATAATTTTTCAACTATAATAATAATCCATATTACACATCAAACTCTTTTTCGGATATTACCAACCCGGCATATCATGACTTTAACCAACCTAGTGTGCCAGATTGGTCTTATCCGAATCAATATGACCCATACCCCCCATCTAATAACTATAATTTTCATAATGATTTCAACTCTTCACCGAGTCAGTGGGGATTCACCTCCCCCGAGCATAATTATCAACCAACTTGTCCTCCTTCTCCACCTAGTCCACAATATTTTCAAGAGTCATACTCAGTTCCACCAGTCCAAAATAGAAAACCATCAATTTTGGAACGGAGTATGCGTGAGTCCAAACAACAATCACAAAATCTGATGGACTCACAATTTCATTATCACTTCCAAAACAACTCTTCATCTTTTCAACAAGACAATGAACCCATCAATTATGAAAAGATGCTAGAAGTCATGACTCATGCTCAAAATGCTAGAAATCGTGACATAGATATGATGGTCGAATCTCTACGTTCCCACCGTCCTGATGTCACTTACCATTCTGTTAGAGCAGAAGAGTCATGTAATTTTGGAAATCAAGATTCCATTTCAGCACAACCATGTGAACTTACCCAAACTCAAATGATATTGATAGTTTGGCTAGTTTTCCTTTTCCTGAAATAGAACTTGAAAATGATTATGATCCTGAACCCCAACTTAGTGATTCAATTCTATTTCCTGATTCGATTATGACTCCGGTATCTTCACCTGACTTTATCTTTTCCCGGAGTCAACATTGGATCCTGTACCAATTCATAAAGAAATTGAATCACCCATCTTTGAGGATCATGTTGAACTTGACCAACTTTACAATTTTGAAAATCCGATGGATAAATTGGCAAGTTCTCCAATTTTTGATATTGAACTCAATGAGATATGTGACCTAGATTCTCACATATGTGATCCAGTTCAACTTTTTGAATCAATATTGACTCCTGTTTTATTACCAAACTTGAATAATATTCTAGAGTCAGTTTTGATTCCCCCACCTATCATTCCTAAACTGGAATCACCCATATTAGGTCACATCCCATTGTTGGAAAATACATGTGGACTGGAGTTTCAATTTCTTGACTTGGACCCAATTTCTGAACCTATTTCGACTCCTGAACCTTTACTTGACTTAAGTCACCTTCCTGAGTCAGTATTAGTTCCTGTCCTTCCTGAGTCCAAGTCAACTGTTCTATCATTTCATACTCCATTCTGGGACGAGGTGGTTGACAAATTTGACTCCGAAATCAATTATGGAATTTGGAAATTAGATGGGTTAAATTTTTAATAAAAATTCTTAATGGATTTATCTTTTTAGTGGGTCATATTAAAGATAGTGCTGGTGGGTTCCTTCGAGACCCAAGAAAAGTTGATTGGGCCATGTTTCGTGGACCAATCAGACCACCACCGGAACCACCACCTTAAGGTAACCTTTTCCTTCCCTGCCGTCTTTTTCATGCATCTATGCATTAATTCATACATTGAGGACAATGCATGAGATAGGTGTGGGGAGGGTCTAACATAACTTTTCTTTTTCTTAAATAAAATAAAAAAAATTGACATTTTTCTTTACTTTTAAAAACTTTTTGAAAAATAGAAACAATATTTTGACTTATTTTTGTAAGAAATTAAGTTAATTTTAAGGAATAGGAAAATCTAAATTCGGATTTCTTATACTTGGTCAAAATATGATTATTTGTTTGATTTTTAGGGTTAGGAAGAAAATTTGTCAAAGTAATTTAGTCTTGATCTTTACCTTGATGAAATATGCACACTTCATACACTTACACACTTAGGGTTAAAAAAACAAAGATTCTTATGCCTTATAAAAATATATATATAAAAATAAATAAATAAATAAACAAATCTAATTATTGATTAGCTAGGTGCTTTGGCCTAAGCAAGCCTTAGTATTTATGCGAAAGATAATTAGATAAGTTTGAAAGAAAAAAAAAGAGATAAACAAATCTAATTATTGATTAGCTAGGTGCTTTGGCCTAAGCAAGCCTTAGTATTTATGCGAAAGATGATTAGATAAGTTTAAGAAATATATATATATAAAATCCACTGATTAAGCTGGGTATTTGTGCCTAATAAAGCATAAGTATTCACGCCTAAAAGTGGTTCATATAATAAAATCCTTAGTTTTGTGGCCTTGTTTGCTCGAGTCCTTAAGTCCTAGGGGTGTCTTCTCACCCGGTGCCCTAAGACCGTCTGGTTTGGGAGTCATCGATTAGAGGCTCGTTACATGGGCAGATTAGAAAGCCTAAACTAAGGAATAAGACCACCAAAAAATATATATATATATAAATAAATAAGGCATAAGAGTTAGAGTTAATGAACCCTTAGTCAAAATTTTCACAGTCACAAGGTGCATATGACTTAGGGTAAAGTAATAGACTAGATGAGAAGTACAATTTGACTCCTTACTTTGATTGATAACAAATTTTTGAATAGAGACTAAGTTTAGGAATGAAAGATTCGGTTTTCCTATAACTTATAGATTGCTTAGATCTTACAATCATATTTCAAATATTTTTCTCTTTCAAAATGCTTTTCGAAAATACTAACTCTTTATTTCCCTTTCTTTATGGATTTTGTGGGTGCAATCCGCTGAAAACCCTCACGAGACAAAACTCGTCCTCTAGGGGGAACCTAGAGGTTTAACGGCTTGTTGCACATGCTCAGTGCAATCGCGCGACCTGCGAAAGTGGTCTAATAATCCTTAGAATAGTTTAGTTGTTTTGCTCGAGGACGAGCAAAATATAGGTATGGGGGTGTGATTGGTCGCTAATGTTGCATATTTAATATCATATTTCCATACTTATTTTAGAATAAAAGCCTGTATTGTCCTAATTAATTCTTAATTTATTTGCAGGCCCATTCTTTAAGGAGATGAAGAGAAATGAGCCCAAAGCCCACCAAAATTCTGAATTAAATCAGAATTAATTCACACTCAGTAAATCAGGGCAAAACTGGTTGAGAAGAATCCTCTCAGAATCGATCGGTTGAAGCAAAGATCAAGCAAGTTTGATTCAGATTCTGACTGGATACATTTTAGTATTCGAATCATAACTTTTGCTACAGAATCTCAATTCTGATGATTCAAGATGATCCAGAAAACAGACTGACAGAGCTACAACTCTTATGTTGATCATTATTTCTAATTCTGTCAGTTGTTAAGTGATATTCAGCAATCAACACGCCAACAAACTGCAGATCAGAACTGAATATCCACCTCTACCCTCTCCATTTCTCCTATAAATATCTGCACTCAAAGGCAAAGGGAGGGCCAATACAGATTAGGATTTTAGACTAGTTTTTCCATTTTGTAGTTTAGTTTTTACTTTTATGTAACTTGTATGTAACTTAGGGTAGAAGAAGATTCATGTAAGTAAGAGAGAGGGACTGATGTTGAGAGTGACACCGACGATGTACCCTACTCCTTTCTTTCATTGTCTCAGCAAGTAATAAAGGTAAAGGCTTTGTTTGTTTTCTATTCTGCTTTACTTTACATTTGTTTTGCTTTTCGTTTTCCTCTTCTACTTCACCTTGGTTGTATGTGTTGAGTCTACAAGTGAACTCCAAAGCAAGTACACCGATGCTACGGGAGAGCCAGCGATAGTTCATGAAGACGTTCTCCTCTTCCAAGCTCGCATCACTTCGTTCTTCTTATGCTTGACGATATAATGTGCACGGGGACCGAGTTCGAGTTTATGATCTATGCGTTGAACGCCTCCGAAGCAAAAAGGTAGAACTTGCAAAAAGGTTTCCAAGTAAGTCATCACCAAACTAGGTAAGTAATTCTTAACTTTCTTTCTTTTCTTTTATTTCTTAGTTTAGATCACCAACCACTTCTTCCAAATCATTTTCATTCTTCTTTCCACTTCATTGTACATAGTCGCTTTTCATCGTTTTCTGATTTTCCACCTTCGTCACCTCTCGCTTTCTTCTTAACTTTAACCATTAACTTTCTTTTTCATTTTCATAACATAAAACAGAGAAGAACTTTCGCTTATTTTCTTAACGATTTCAATAAAACTGTAAAGCTTCCATCGCAAACCCTCCTTGTGGATCACGACCCGCATAGCCACTTGCTATAGCGGAAGAATTGAGCACTTGCACAAGTTTATTATTAGATCTAAAATTTCGTATTTTCTGTGCAGGTTGTACCTCAATCACCTAACTTATACTCATCCAACAAGAGCTTCACATAGCACCTCAACCCATTTCAAGGGGAATCAAGGGGAGTTAGTCCAGAGCCTCGCAAGGGGAATTCGGTTACACTTGTTGTATTGTATTAGTTTGTGCATAATTTGCATTACCTTCCGCATTTAGCGCACTTAGTTTGCATTTAGTTTCTTAGATTAGCACTTACACCTATTCATCCCCCCTCTAGGTGTTTTTCAAAAAAGAATCAAAATTAAGGGAAAAAGATATCAAGCTTCCCCGTCGCTTCTCACGGACACCACGATTCTGCTGCGCTACTCTGACTTCTGCTACCAGCTTCAACATGAAACGATCAAATTCAAGAAACAAAGATCAGGATAAAATTGGCAAGAAGGATAGAAATCAAGATGGAATCCAGATCACTCATCAAAAGATCAAAGAGATAGAAATTCAAGAAAAGGACGATCAATTCCAATTGACTCAATATCACAATGTGAATAGTATATGCGTTGCAGTGTAAATATAACTTGTTTTCAAGTTACCGGTAAGATCTAGGTCTTCATGCAAAAAAAGAAAGATCGCAAGTCGAAAATCTCGGCTCTGATACTAAGAAAACCCAGTCACACCCCGCTTCCTTAAATACAGTGGAGCAGAGACGCGACGAGAGTCGGCGACGCATATATGCAAGGAAATTACCTCACATATACGCACTAAGGCTTAAGTAACTCAGAATAAGCTATAAATCTAAAGTATAATAAATCATGATCACTGCAATATCACACATAAGCATTCACACATGATAATAAATGAACAAGAGATGGAATGGAATCAGAATATAACATGAATAAAAGAGTAGGAATATCGATAATCAACAGAGGAAAACTCCAGACTCCTCGCATTGTATACAGTCTCAACGAACACCTGAACAATAGAATAAAGCATCGAATCTGGACGTGCAAATCCTGAGTCGTCAAAAAGCCACCCAATGAGCGTGTAAAAAAAGGGGAAGTGTTCGTGTATATAAACAGTGTGCATACAATAATAACATAACTAACTGTTAATAAAAGATACGAATAAAAAAACATGAATAAATCTGTAAATAAAAGATAACTAATACCTCTATAAAACAACAACTAATGTCAAGATGTGTGTAACCTATCATATGTCACTAGTCTGGTTGGTTATTATTAACCTAACTAATATAATACTTAGCTGTGTCTCATACCACAGTTATTTTTTCACATATCAAACAATGTTATCATTTATTGTAACTGCCTGCCAATGTAGTGCATGTGTTTTGAAAGGGTACCGTGCATTCCCGGTACCACGGTCTAACATTCTTGGTACTGAACCAGGACATACTGCAAGACCCTTATAACTAAAGACCACAGCCCCACAAAAAAGAATAACTAGTGTGGCATCGTAATCCGGGCAAAGCCCTAATAACTGATAACTGAATAACTAGGTAGCCAGTACTACCTTTGTTCCCCATGATGGAACCTAAACTTGGTATACCATTTCTAATCCTTCTAAAATACACGACATGCATTATCAGGCAATCACTCTGTTTCCCGGGTTATGATGTCTTTTATTAAGAAGCAACAATATAAGTTATTATTAAAATGAAATAGTGACAGGAAATCTCCAACAACTGATGATGTCAATAATAGTTGCTAACTGAATAACTAATAACTGAGAACTACTATCTGACAACTGAATAGCTATTAACTGATATCAGATGGAGAATACTGGAGATATAAAGTCATTAATCACAATGGTATCACTAAACACCGATAACTGATATTAATCTTGATAATATATAATCATCAATAATTGTTGATAAACACTATACATAAAATATGCTATCTGTCCTCAAACACGAGCTAGGCCTAAGCCAACAGCGACGAACTACTAACACATGAACTAACACCGATAAATGCTCATATCAATTACATAATTAAAGTGAAGGCTCACGGAAATCTCATAAAGTGATATAGGAAATCAGACTTGTAAAATATATCAATTATTCACATGAAATGATACAAATAACATTTAAACGCTTACCCACAACAGTAAATAAGAAAATAATATAAGGATAAATGCTCACATGAAATGACGCGATTTTGAATTTGAATCGTCATCTGATCTTCACTACACTAGCCGATACAGATTTTTGGATCATCTCATGAATCGGTCTTCGAATCGTCACTATATCGGGTCCATTACAGGCATAAATCTGAACTCATGTTACTGAGTTCGGATTACATGAATGAGTCTGAATTTCTGGAACACGCAACCACACTCACAGACAAATATGTTACACACACGTACACACCCATAAACAGAAATGCATACACATATATACACAATACATACACGTACACTTATACACGTGCACGTATACAACACAAACTATTTATATGCACAACATACATGCATGCACACACATAACACATAAAACACACATACAAACATAATACACACACACATAATTACATACATACACACATGTATACATACATACATTCATACCCATTCACCCAACATATAAATAATACACACAATCATATACACATTATTACACACACTTACATATAGCACACAAAGCACACAATAATACTTGCACAACACACATACAAACTCACACACACGCACGCACGGGCGCACGTGCACGCGCGCACAACATAATATACAATTAAACACACACACTCCAGTAATTAACACACACATCAAAATACACAACACATAATAACACCTAGAAAGAAAGAGAGAAAGAAAGATATATCCTAAGAGAAGAGGTAGGAACTCACGGCAAAGGAAGGATCGGGGGACGATGGCGGAGCTCAACGAATCTCGCGGACAACCCGGTGGTTCAACGAAGAAGGGGGAGTGCTCCGATGGTAGGTACTCACTCTCGCCGACGGAGGAGATGTACAGGCCGAGGGAGTGGAGGTACGACTGCTGTTGGGCTCCAACGAGGAGGAGTGTATGCAAAGGCGGGGGTGTTGGTGGCGCAACCAAAGGAGATGGAGGAGGACTCGGCCTGAGGTTGGCTCGGTCGAGGGGAGCAGGTGAGAGAAGGTTGGGGGCTGAGGCGTTAGCTCGATGGTGGAGGGGACTAGGAGATGGGGTGATAGAGGTTGGAGGTTGCCGTGGGTTCAGGTGATGTTCTAGAGATGGGGCTGTTGGGCATTGGAGACCATGGTGCATGGAGGCTGTGGTGCGACCATGGGGAGTGCTGCCGAGGGGAGAGGGGGAGCAACTGCCAAGGATGCTGGCGTGGATCTGGGGAGTGTGCCGCGAGGTTCGGGTTCGCCAGAGATGATGGAGGAAGCCTAGTAGGTGCTCGGGTGAGGCATGCGATGGTTGTGTGAGGGGGGAAGAAAGAAGTAGATGGTGATGGTGATGAGAACTGGTGATAACTGAGGATGGGGGAGGAAGGAGATATTTAGGGTTAGGTTTAGGATATGATGAAGAAAGATTATATATAAGGTTATAGACAGTGGGTATTAGGTATAGAAAATGGGTTAGGATAAAGGGTTAATGGGTTTAGTTTTGGATAGTGGGCTATAAGATAGGGTTAATAGGTAATGAGTTTAGAAATAGTAATATAAAGGAAAAAATAAAAGATAATTAATAATACTAATTGAAATAGTAATAACAACAATAATATTAACAACACTAATAGTAACAATAATAAGAATTATCACAACAATAATAATATTAGCAATAACATTAATAATAATATTAAGAATAATAACATTAATAACAATAATAATAGTATTTAATCATAATAAAAATAATAATAAATACCAATAATAATAATTAACAATAACTATAATAATAACAAAAACAATAATATTGATAACATTAATAATAAATAACAATCATAATAAAATAATAATCGTAATAATACAATAGTAATGATAATTAACAACTACCACTATCACTAATATTAATATTAATATTAAAATATATAAATAAAAATAATACTAACACTAATATAATTAATAATAACCATAATAATAGGAAAAATACTAGTTAATAATTAAAATGCTAACATGTAATAATGGTAAATATGTAAAGCCAAATTATTATTTATTACTCCAAAATAATTTGTGTATTTAATAAAACAATAATTCATAAATTTAAGCTAATAAATAATAATAAAATAATCAGTAAAATAAAATAAATACTTAAAAATAAAATACAATATTACTAACTAGGGATATTACACGCGGCCTCCGTCGAGCTACTGACGTTGTCCGCGAGATCCATCGGAGCTCCGTCATCGATGGCCATTGATCGTATGGCCGTGGTCCTTCTCCCCTTTGCCTTGAGTCCCTTCTTCTCTCCATCTCTTTGATTATAAGTATGCATGTATAGTGTGTGTGTGTGTGTGTGTGTAAATGTATTTACCTGTGCATATGTATGTATGTATAAATGTATGCATGTATTATGTGTGTGCATGAATTAGAGTGTGTGTTGGTTGTATTTAATTAATGTATGCATGAGAGTGTACGTGTATGTATGTGGTGCGTATATGTGTACAGGTGTATACCAGTATGCGTGTATATTTGTGTTCGTGTGAGTTCATGTGTATGGTTGTGTGGTACAGCGATACGGACCCGTTTGGTGAGATCTGGACCTATTGTAGAAGATTCAGAATTGTGTTCGTTATGAACTCGATACGATGGCGATTCGAAGACCGACCCATGATATGATCCAGGAATCCATACAAGTTCGTGCAGTGAAGACCAGACGGTGATTTGGGCTGAAACCGTATTATTTCATCTGAGTGTTTGTTCTTATGTTATTTCCTTATTTACTGTTGCTAGTAGGTGTTTGAGTATCTATTCGTATTATTTTATATGATCATCTGATATATTTTACTAGTATGATTAACCGTATCACTACATAAGGCATCAGTGAGCGTTCACCTTATTTATTTAGTTGATTTGAGCGTTTATCGGCGTCATTTCATGTGTTAGTAGTTCGTCGTTGTTGGCTTAGGCCTAGTATTGATACACCTTAGACCGAACTTGTCTTGTAATTGACCTAGTTGTGATAAATTTTAGAATATAAATTGATTGGTCTTGAGATTGATTGGTTCGTGATTAAGGTTAAAGATTCATATTTTATGTAGAGTACTTATCAGACTTGTTATTCATTCATTAGTGATAACTAGATGAGGATTCATTTAGATATTGGGTACGTATTAGTTATGATGTTACTTTATTAAGAGATTAGATTTCTTAATGCTTGGATCGATATATAGAATTAGTTAGAGTTGAAATTGATGTGAGATTTGTGTTCTTTTCACTGGATCTTAAATGGAGTTCAGATTAGATTGATGACTTTTGGATTATTGTTTGAGAGTATTTTTTGATTTACCACTGATTCTATTATTTGAGTATGCATGGTTTGTTGGTTGAGTATCAGAAGTAGATATTCTAGATCATATGTTGTTTGAGGGTGTTTCACTATTCAGTTATGACTTCTATATTTGTTGACTACGTTGATCTTGAGAATAATCAGTAGACTGCTCTTCATGACCTTCATTGATTTAGTTATTCAGCTATAGAGACAGATATATTATGATAGTGATCTAGTTAATATCGGTGATCTCATACTTTAGAATTTATAGCAGTCATTAGATATTAATATCAGTTATCAGTGATTAGTGACACTATTGTGTTAGTGTCTTATATCTCCAGTATTCTATTCCAGATGTCAGTCATTAGTTGTCAGAGATCAGTTGTCAGATATCAGCTAGTATTGACATCTAAAGTGGTTGGAGATATCGGTTGCTTTTAAAAATAATTTTTATTATTTGCTTGTTAATAATGATATCATAACCCGGGGAAAAGGATTTAATTGCCTGATAATGCATGTCGTGTATTCTGGAAAGACTTGTGATGGTATACCGAGTTGAGAGTTCAACCATGGGGAACCAAGGTAGTACTGGCTACCTAGTTATTCATTTGTCAGTTGTCAGGGCTATGCCCAGATTATGGTGCCGCACTAGTTTTTCTGTGTGGGGTTGTGATTTTCAGTAGAGCCTTGCGACTTATCCTTATTCAGCGCCAGGGATTTAACCATGGTATCGAGCATGCACGGTATCCTTTCAAAACACATGAACTACATTGGCAGGGAGTTACAACAACAATAATCTTGTTTGATATGTGAGGGAAAACGACTGTAGTATGAGACACAACTAAGTACTACATTAATTAGGTTAATAATAACCAACCAAACTAGTGACATATGCTAGGTTACACACCTTGACATCAGTTATTTGTTTTATCTGTGGTATTTTTTTTACCTACAGACTTATTCATGTTATTATTCAGTTATTTTTTAATTACAGTTGATCATGCTATTATTGTATACACACTGATTATATGCACGAGCACCTTTCTTCTTTTTCTTATACGCTCATTGGGTCGCTTTCTAATGACCCTGGATTTGCATGTCTAGATTGGATGTTTTATTTCGTTGATCAGGTGTTGTTGAGATCGTACGATTCATGGAGAGTCTGAAGTTTCTCTCTACCTATTCTGGTATTCTTGCCTTCCTTTATTCATGTTATTTTCTTTGATTCCTTTATATCATACTTGGCTTCTATTTCATTTCTTATTTCATGTATTATTATGTGTGGACATCTATATGTAGTATTGCAGTGATCATAGATTTATTATAGTAGATTCATATAGGTTGTTAGGGTTACTTAAGGCTTAGCGCGTATACGTAAGGTATTTTCCTTACGTATAAGCGTCGCCGACTCTCGTCACATCTTCACTCTAGCGTATTTTGAGAAGCGGGGCGTGACAGTATTTTCTTGGTATCAGAGCCTAGGTTTTCGACTTACAATGTTGATTTTTGACTTTCGATTTTTGCAAGTAGACCTAGATCATATCGGTAACTTGAAATAAGTTATATTTACACTGCAATGCATATAATATTCACATGATGATATCGAGTTTACTTGAGAATTGACCCTCCTCCCTTTGAAAATCCATCTCTATGATCTTTCGATCTCCCTGATTACATCTCTTCTCTTGAGTAATCTGGGTTCAATCTTTATTTCTACCCTTCTTCTCAATTTTATTTTCTTATTTTTGTCTCTTGAGTTTGATCACTCTATGTTGAAGCCAGTAGCAGAAATCAGAGTAGCACAACGGAAGCGTGGTGGATCTATGATGTGCAGAGAAGTGACGTGAAAGCTTGATATCTTTTCCCTTTATTTTGATTCTTTTTATCATCCTCTGCTTTAATAAAATTTGGGGACGAATTTTTTTTAAGGTAGGTAGAATGTAATATCCCTAGTTAGTAATATTGTATTTTTTATTTTTTTAAGTATTTATTTTGTTTTACTGATTATTATTATTATTTATTAACTTGATTTATGACTTATTGTATTATTAAATACACAAATTATTTTGGAGTATTAAATGGTAATTTGGCTTTATATATTTACCATTATTACTTGTTAGCATTTTAATTACTTATTAGTATTTTTTCTATTACTATAGCTATTATTATTTATTGTTATTATTATTAGTGTTATTATTATTGTTGTTATTATTATTGTTAATTATCATTATTAGTATTATTAGTTTTGTCAGTGTTAATTAAATTTATTATTGTTGATATATTGTTGTTGTTATTATTATTATGGTTATGGCTAATTACCTTTATTAATACGATTATTATTGGTATTATATAGTTATTGTTAATTATTATTATTGGTGTTTATTATTATTTTATTGTTATTATTATTACTGTTATTGTTGTTAATACTATTGTTGTTAGTATTACTTAATTAATATTATTATCATTATTATTACTAGTATTAATGTTTTTCTATTTTATTTTCCTAGCCCATACCCATTAGTCTCTACCCATTAGCATATACCCATACCCATTATTTGTCCAAACTCATTTCCGTTTCCTTGTTCCTACCCACTACCCGAAACCCGCAAACCCAATAACCCCTATATATAACATCTCCTAGTTATAATCCTAACTCTAACCCATCCCATATCTTCTTCATCTCCAACTCCGTGCCGCCAATACCATCCTCCATGGCCTTCTCCTCAGCCATGCCTCTCTTCCCGGCCAAGCATCACCTGGCCGAGCCAATCCCTATGGCAGCGCCTCCTTCTCCCTTCACACACTGACCAAGTTCTTTCCCCCGGCCATCTGCCTCTCCCATGCCGGAGCTCCTCCCCCGTGGCCTGGCCATCCCATCCCTTCAGCAAAATCCCCACAGCACATCCCGACCCCTCCGGGTAGCCTGAGCCAACCTTTTCTGGCCGAGCCCAGGCCACGCAATCAACCACCTAGGCCGAGCCCTTTCCCCTCTTGGCTGCCTCCTGCCGAGCAACAACCCTCCCTGTTCGCATTCCTCCCTGCTGAGCTCCCTGCACACAACCAGCACACACCCTACCTCATACCGTGCCTCTCTCTGCCCGCAAGCCACCATGGCACCATAATGAACCTCCCCAGAGCCGTATCTTCCCTCCTCCTCCATCAGACCCCCATGGCAGCAGCCCGGGCTCCCACCTCCATCATATCTCCAACCTAAGCATACCCTGGCCGAGTCCCTTTGGCCGACTACACTCACCGTAGCTAAAGCCCCGAGCACGCACGCCCCCCCGGCATCCTCCATCGACCGCAAGGTCATACACATCACCTTTCTCCTACCCATGGCCTCCTCGTTCTCCTTCCCGCGGTGCCACCGGAGTCGAGCACTACATCTCTGCAACCTCCATCGAGTCACCGACGTTGTCCGTGAGATCCGCCGAAGCTTCACCATCGATGGTCATCACCGCATTGTCGTGCTCCTTCTCCCCTTTGCCGTGAGTCCCTTCTTCTCTCCCTCTCTTTAATTATATAAATAAGTATGCATGCATATATATATATATAGTGTGTGTGTGTGTGTGTGAAAGTGTGTTTACATATGCATGTGTATGTATGTATAAATGTATGCATGTATTTGTGTGTGCATGAATTAGAGTGTGTGCTGGTTGTATTAATATTAATGTTAATATATATATATATTATATATATATATATATATATATATATATATATATATATATATATATATATATATATATATATATATATATATATATATATATATATATATATATATTTTATATATATGAGAGTGTACGTGTATGTATGTGGTGTGTATATGTATACAGGTGTATACCAGTATATGTGTATATTTGTGTTTATGTGAGTTCATGTGTATAGTTGCGTGGTAAAGTGTACAGACCCGTTTGGTGAGATCTGGACCTGTTGCAGAAGATTCGAAATTGTGTTCGTTATGGACCTGATATGATGGCGATTCAAAGACCGACCTATGAGATGATCCAGAGATCCGTACCGCTCGTGCAGTGAAGACTAGAAGGCGATTCAGGCCCGAACCCGTGTCATTTCATGCGAGTGTTTGTTCTTATGTTATTTTCTTATTTACTGTTGCAGTAAGTATTCGTGTATTTATTTGTATTATTTCATGTGATCATCTGATATATTTTACCAGTATGATTACCTATACCACTCATGAGGCATCAGTAAGCGTTCACCTTATTTTTTTAGCTGATCTGAGCGTTTATCAGCGTCATTTCATGTGTTAGTAGTTTGTCGTTGTTGGCTTAGGCCTAGTATTGATACACCTTAGATGGGGCTTGATCTTGTAATTGACCTAGTTGTGATAAATTTTAGAATATAATTGATTGGTCTTGAGATTGATAGGTTCGTGATTGAAGTTAAAGATTCATATTTTATGTGGAGTACTTATCAGACTTGTTATTCATTATTTGGTAATAACGTAGATGAGTATTCATTTGGATATAGGGGACGTATTAGTTATGATGTTATTTTATTAAGAGATTGAATTTCTTAATGCTTGGATCGATATATAGAATTAGTTGAGTTGGAATTGATATAAGATTTGTGTTCTTTTCACTGGATCTTGAATGGAGTTCAGATGAGACTGATGACTTTTAGATTATTGATTGAGAGTATTTTTTTCTATTTACCCCTAATTCTATTATTTGAGTATGGATGAGTTTGTTGGTTGAGTATCAGAAGTAGATATTCTAGATCATATGTTGTTTGAGGATATTTCACTATTCAGTTATAACTTCTGTATTTGTTGACTAAGTTGATCTCAAGGATAATCAATAGACTGCTCTTCATGACCTTCATTGATTTATTTATTCAGCTATAGGGACAGATATATTGTGATAGTGATCTAGTTAATATCGGTAATCTCGTACTTCAGAATTTATAGCAGTCATCAGATATCAATATCAGTTATCAGTGATTAGTGACACTATAGTGTTAAAGAATGTATATCTTCAGTATTCTATTCCAGATGTCAGTTATTAGTTATCAGAGATCAGTTGTCAGATATCAGCTAGCATTGACATCTACAATGGTTGGAGATATCGGTTACTCTTAACCCGGAAAAAGGGGTAATTGCCTGATAATACATATCGTGTATTTTTGGAAGGACTTGTGCTATACCGAGTTGAGGGTTCCACCATGGGAAATGAAGATAGTACTGGCTATCTAGTTATTCAGTTGTCAGTTGTTAGGGCTATGCTCGGATTACGACGCCACCTAATTGCCTTTTCGTGTGGGGTCGTGGTCTTCAGTTATTAAAGCCTTGCGGCTTGTCCTAGTTTAACGCCAGGAGTGTCAGACTGTGGTACCGGGTATACACAATATCCTTTCAAAATATATGCACTATATTGGCAGGCAGTTACAACAATGATAATCTTATTTGATTTGTGAGAAAATGGATGTGGTATGGGACATAAGTATTACATTAGTTAGGTTAATAATAGCTAACCAGAGTAGTGACATATGCTTGGTTACACACCTTGACATCAGTTGTTTGTTTTATCAGTGATATTCTTTTACCTATAGACTTGTCCATGTTATTATTCAGTTATCTTTTATTTACAGTTTATCATGCTTTTATTGTATCACACTGGTTATATGCACAAGCATCTTCCCCTTTTTCTTGCACACTCATTGGGTCACTTTTTGACGACCCTGGATTTATTTGTTCAAATTGGATGTTTTATTTCATTGATTAGGTGTTCGTTAAGATCGTACATTTCGCGAGGAGTTTGAAATTTCTTTCTACCTATTCTGGTATTCTTGCCTTCCTTTATTCTTGTTATTTTCTTTGATTCATGTATATCAGACTTGGCTTCTATTACATTTCTTATTTCATGTATTATCATGTAGGACATCTATATTTAGTATTGTAATGATCATAGATTCATTATAGTAGATTCATATAGCTTGTTCGGGTTACTTAAGGCTTAATGCGTCTACGTGAGGTATTTTCCTTGCATATAAGCTTCGCCAACTCTCATCCCGTCTCTGTTCCAGTATATTTTGGGAAGCGGGACGTGACATGTGCTCTTTGAATTAGGGAAGCGACTTCCTTCTCCTAAGAATGAGGTGTTTTATGCTTGACAGCGGTGATGGAGTGGATGTGAATAGATGCAGATCTCAACTGATCGATTTAAATCTGTTGATTGTAATCACCTAGGTTGAATTTTGGTAGTTGGGATTGACCGCTGGAGGGTTATCCGTCGTTATCCCAAGCTGCTTGTTGAGTAATAAGGTTTTTACAGAGTCTGAGACAAGTAGTGAGATAAGGGTTTAATCGCCTTCACGATATACATAATCCATCTTAATCTGTTGCTGGGATGGAGCGATTGCTGCCACGTGGCTGACTCTTGGATTGGAACTGGAGTGCCTACTGGAGGCGGTATGGCCCCAGAGCTATGGATGATGGATGCCTTCAGATAGAAGGTGGCGGAGACCTCAGGATGAGTTTATGGGAGTCGGTTCATGTTCTTGTCACTGGATACGTGTCATGATCCGGATAGGGATCAAAGTTTGACCACTACAGCTACTTTCGCACTTGTCGAAGTTTACAGAGGAGAAGTGAGGGAGCGAAGTCTGTTGGAAGTCTTCTTTTCTCTTTATCTTTGGTACTTACAATCAGAAGGTCATCTGGTATATCTCTTTTGCATCACTGCGATCTTTGAAATTGATGTGAGGTAATGCCTCTGGTTGCCATCTGTCGTCTAGTCATGCCAGCCATTGTTTTGAATCCTGGTGTCATTATGAGCAATGATATAATTCTCAGCGCGATAATGTCTTATCTGTCTCTTCAACTGGGCGATCTTCTTGAGTTGTGGGATGACTTTTCGGTAACTCACGTGTTCCCAAGGCTCGCATTTATGGCGATGAACTCACTCATCTGTCTATAAAATGGATGAGGTCTGGGGAAAGGGGATCATCTCCAATTTCTATAAATTTCTTCAACATCTACCAAGTCTGACTTCGTTGTAGCTTCTTATTCGGGCGGTCCGCATGCTTCTCCCTTCCTCTTCATTGTATGAAGAAAAGAAAAGGAGAGGGGATAGGAGGAGAGGATAAGCAGGCTTTTGCTCTTCAGGAGTTTGGTCAGTGCATCACATTAGAAGCTGTGAAGGAACTCCTACGATGCATTAGTTATCATGATAGGGTGCCGTTCGACGGTGACAGATAAGATTCTTACTTCAACTTGATCGAGCAATCTAGTTTCCGGTTCACTCGGTCCTAGGCTAGCAAACTTTGACTTGAGCTTGGAGCCTCTTCCCTGATGACATGCATGGGAGAGGAGAAAGAGCTCATCATTCGGGCACGACGATGAATCACTCTTCTTCCTGGAGTTCAGAACTCTCTCAAAACACCTTAGAGGAGATGTGATACCATCACCTTCTAGTGTTCCTTATAGGCGTCGGTCTGGTCGGACGCTGCTGCCTTACTCTCGGGGCTTCTTGGGAGTCCAATCTCATACTTCTTGCAAATACAAGGAGGATGGCGGGTGGAAACTCACGGTCGTCTCTTTACCGATGTCAGAGTCTTCAGAAGGGGCGTGGATGAAGAGACATGAACTCCTCCAGTGGATGTTCCTCTGTAGATGTATTCTCCGAGTTCAGAGGTGAGGCAGGATGGATAAAGGGGAAGGATCAGAGCGTTTAGATTTGAATCTTTTGTATTTATTTTTCAAAAATGTAAACACGGAGACGTAAGGAATTTTTTATATTATTCTTATTAGATGTAAACAATAAATGTAATGAATGAAAATGGTTATGTTTGGATCTTGCCTGGTTTGTTATTACTGTAGACTGTTGACACTCTAAAAAGACAAGATTCCTAACTGGCCTGTACAATGTCTAACTTGTTGACATCTATAAAAGACAAGTGGCAGACAAGCCGACAACCAGTTCTTCACCCATCTCAAAGGGACGAATCAGCAACTTGGACTCTACTGATCGAGTGAAGCAGACAGTAAGCCAAGATCGTCCTTAAAAGACCGTGAGAAGGCCCAAGCAGGTCCAGAGGCACTAAGTTAGCTCAACACTTAGTCTCACACGAGCCCACGAGATAAGTTTCGCATGAGAAACCAAAGTTGCTTAGCATCGCAGGAAGCTCCTTCATAGCCTCGCTGCGAGCTAACTTACAACTTCCCTGGAAATGCTCAGTTAACTTCGCAGAAAGTTAGCTTCCCTCGAAGCTCTACGCAGCCGCGCAAAAGGTTAACTGGTAGCTTCGCCACAAGTTTTATCTAGCTCCACTGAGAGCTTTCTTCTAGCTTCGCCAGAAGCTTCTCTCCAGCTCCGCTATGAGCTCAACGTAATGACTCCGCTGCGAGTCCTTTATAGTCATTTTGACTAATCAAATCTCCAGATGAGATCATGTTGATTGAAATCAAATTTGGCAGTTGCCTGCCATGATCTTTTCACTCTCCCAATTGGTAAGAAGATCAGGGGAGATCTCTCAATTAACTAGAGAGGATCAAGGAAGTATCCCTCATTTAGCGGAGCGAATCAAGCGATTGGCGCTACATGCTATTCCCAACTTCGCAGAAGCTGTTTCTAGCCCCGCAACAAGGCTACTTTCTGGATGCGATACGATTGATTCAATCTGTTTACAGATTTAGAGGGCGATTATACCCCTGTTCCCCCTATAAATAGCCTACCAGAGGCACACAAGAAGAGGAAGAGAGACGGGCAGGAAGAAGAGGAGATTGGCTGGAGAAACAGCAAGAGGGATCTACCTATCCTCTGTTCTCCGATTCTCCGAACCAAGCGAGAAGGGAGTCCTATTGGGAGACAGTTTGATCGTCTAACCGATCGCATCATCAAAGGATAAAGTGGTTGCGCGCTGACCAGATTCCTACCGGCACACTTCCCCAGAAATCTTAGAGGAGATCAACCTGTAATTTTTTCTTTTCAATTACTTGTAATTTAGCTCCTCGACCCCTTTTGTAAGTTTTTCCCTTTGCAAAATTAATGTAAAACAAGATGGCGACTCCGCTGGGAATTCAGTCTTCTGGTGCAACAAGGAGATGGTGTCGCAATTGCGACGGTCAGAATCCTGAGCCCGTTACCTTCAAAAACTTGGTCGTTCATTTCGATCAAGGAAAATTCGAAGAATTGTTCTCTGAAGAAGTCCGATGCTCCACATGCGGAAGCATAAGAAGATCTCGGTGACCAAGGTTTCGGAGCAGAAACTAGCCTTAGCTGGGTAAGTAACCGAACAGACCTCCTCCCAACTCTCTCAGCCTCGCGCGAGGCTAGCCGGTTCCTTGTGATCCTAAATCTCCCCTTCTAAAGCAAATGTGGAGGCTAAAACAGAAAGCCTCGTGTGAAGCTTTAGGCGTAGCAATGCCACAGGCTCGCCTGTCACGCGAAGACAAAGGCGAAATATCTGCCTGCTTCGCCAGGCTACTAGCCGCGAGGCTAAAATGGCAACTATGCCTTCGCCTAAATCAGGAGCAATAACTCCTCGCGCTAGCCTCGTTCTTACGAGCGAAGTTACTGATGCGTGGCAAACACAGCGCCTGTATCTCAGGGTACGCACGGAGTTCCCAGCCACCAGGCTAAAACTAAAGCACCTAGCGGTGCTAATCACCTTCGCGACAAGGTGACGAGCAGAGCATCACAGCGTACTTCAAATGCTAAGTTCGCTCTTCGCAGCGGAGATAAGGGATCGTCCCTGGGTGCTGACAGCGGTGCTTATGCAGCTTCAGCGCCTAAGGGTGCTCCCAAAGTTCTTAGCCGCGAAGTTAGAGCTAAAGCATTATCTAGTGCTAATCACCTCTGCGGTGATGAGAAAAACGAGGCATCATCCTGTGGTTCGTTTCCAAAGCTTGCGAACAAGAAGGTGGTATTACCTGAACATATCAATGCGCGACCCACCCGACCTCTGCGCTGAGTCGCTTAAGCTCAACTATATCCGACTTGCGAGAGTTCTTAATGAACAAACGGAAGTCGGAATTACTCCAGACTTCTCCCTCCTGTTGTCAACAAGTGGGATGTCAGTTGGTGACGGTCCACTCAGTCCATTACGGCTAGGACCAATCCCCGCCACTGCTCCAAACCGACGTCAGTCTTTGAGCGACTATCGGTGCAGGCTCCTGTGAAGCATCGCGAAAGAAGCATATCGCGAAATCTACCAGATCTGCCCTCTGCATCCGTCAATATGATCGGAAGGGGACGGGAACCACATAAAGGTAGACGAGCGCCGCGTAGTGCTAACTCTCCTCCCTTTAATTCTCCAGATCCGGACTATGGTCCGGGCTTTGGCCAAGTCTTGGTACACGAAGAAGGTGTCTTCTGAAACACCAGATCTAGGGTCGCAATGCCCTATAGTTACGAGCAGCCATCGTCTTCAACCATAGTAACCTCACCAGAACCAATGAGAAGATTATTCCAATGGTCTGATGAGGAGGGCGAGACAGTAGGTATGCCTCTTCGGCAACAGTCAGCTCGATACGAACAGATAGAGTGTCGGTGCATATGGCTGATAGCGTAATGATGACCTCCGTCGATGGTTGGAAGCTCAAGAGCAAACCTCCAAGGCTCAGCAAGAAGCCTTAGACAACATTTAATAGATGCTCGCCCAACTCCTCACTAACCAGAATAATAATGATACTGGGAGTAATCATAATGAGGAAGAACATCATAACGATGACAACCCAAGACTGAGAAGTCAAAAGAAAGTTCTTCTATGGATGCTGAAGTTTTAAAAGTATCTAAGCTCAGATCGCATCCCTAACCAGAGGATGAACTAAAGAAGGTAGGGGCAATTCGTCCTTACCCGTTGGAATGAGATTCAGTACATATACCCACCAAAGTTCAAGCCACAACGTTACATACGTATGATGGTATGAGCTCGCCGAACCAGCACATCTATTACTTCTGATCTCAGACCGGTAATGTTATAGATAACGATGCTATTATAGCCAGACTGTTCATTGGCACTTTTAAGGGGGTAGCATTTGACTGGTTTCGGAGCCTTCCTGCGGGCTCTATCAATTCCTGGATCAACTTAAAAACTCGATTTTCTTATTTCTACGAGGACGATACCGAGGTAACCATGACAAACTCCTCTCTACCGTACAGAGGAAGGGCGTATCTGTCCGTGACTACATTGAGCGGTTCAGAAACTGTCCCTCATGTGCCCAGCAGGGATGCCATTGCCCATGCTCTTGCAGACATGCAGGCATAACTTCCTGGACCAAGTGGAGATTCGTATGGGGGCTGTTAAAGCCCATAACCTGGAAGGAACTAGTCGAGCAAGCTGAGATAGCCGAAAAGTCGGCTAAAAAGTTTGAGCCATCTAACCCTAAAGGCAAATGGGTTATGAATAATGAGGGGCGCGATGACATGGCGCAGTCTTCCCAAGCCAAAGGGAAAGAGATTGTCCGTTGAATTGTCAGGGGACATTCATTCGAAGGCTAAGAAGAGCGGCTTCAATAATCAGGAGTCTAAGTTTCCACCGAAGCAGTACTCCTTCAAAGACGAGCAGGTGGTCGCAATATTCCATTTACTCAACAAAGGGAATAAATTGAAG
>JAVJIF010012460.1:0-103615 GCA_038442645.1 Agave tequilana
AAAAGAGTTTAGGGGCTGGTTTTTGGGTCAAATACTTCCTAATTAACTATTGTGTTAGTTTACCCTTTAATCTCTAGCTCTATCCTATAAAGAAGGGTGATTAGGGTTGTGGGATTTACAACAATCATTTGCAAAAAATATTCAAAGTTTAAAGGCTTTCAAAAGAATTTGTTCTTGGTTTTTGTGCTGAAAAATCTCTCTCATTTCTGAAATTTTGTTTCAAAGCTCTCTCAATATTCATTTTCTTTTCCACTTACAATACTAGAGCTTCAATCTTATTCATTGTTCTACAGGCTTTTGTAAGGAAAAGGATTTTTCAAAAGAGAGTTTGTGGTCTTTTGATCACCAAGAGAATACTTGTACTTGAGATTGTAGAGTTGGGTACTCCGGTGTGATTGTAACTCTTTGTGAAGTTATAGTAGTTAGAAATCCTTCTGGGTGAAGGCGGGGACGTAGAGCTGGGTGCTCGAAGCTCGGAAAAATTCTTGGTGTTTGCGTTTGGTTTACTTGCTTTAATTCCTTGCATTATATTCATTGCTTATTTACTTGCTCTACATATTCATTGCAACCTTGTACTTGCTCTACATATTCATTGCTATATACACTTGTTTCATATTCATATTGTTGATCAAATACTCATACAACAAGATTGCAATACGCACCCCAAACTCTTATCTAGAGGAATCACGATGAAGGAGTTCAGAGCCCTTCACGGGGTATTCGGCTTCTAGTCTTGTTTGGGTGATCGTTGCATCACAATTTTTTATTTGTGCATTGATTAGCATTATCACCTATTCACCCCCCTCTAGGTGATTTCAATTGGTATCAGAGCAAGGACTCTAGTTTTTGGTTTCACATCCTTAGAGAGATCCTAAAATTTGCTAATCACTATTTGCATTCTTTCATTCATACACTAGTAAAAATGGCCGACAACATTAAGGCCCCTCCTAAATTTGATGGACTCAATTTCCCCATTTAGAAGGTTAGGATGACTATCTTTCTACAATCCCTAGGTAGTTTAGTTGCTAAATCCTTGACCAAACCCTATAGTAGACCCGATAGTGAGGAGAGCACTTAGTCCGACTTTACCTACAAAGAATATGAGGCTAATTCTAAGGCTCAAAATTCCCTTCTCACCGCCTTGAATGAGGATAATCTTACACGGGTTATACATTGTCAATCCGCCTATGAGATTTGGCAACACTTATTGGTCACACACGAGGGACATCACAAGTAAAGAGAGCCAAAATAGATCTCTTGAGGTCCCAATATGAAAGTTTTAAAATGCTTGAAGATGAGTCTATTGATTCTATGGTTACCAAGTTTACTAAGATTACCAATGCTCTTTCTTCTCTAGGTGATGATAAGCAACGACCAAAAGGTGCGCAAAGTGATTCGAGCTCTTCCTTCATCATGGGAGATCAAGGCTACCACCTTAAAGGAGTTGAATGATAAAGATGAAATGGATCTCATAAGTCTTATTGGTAACCTTAAGACTCATGAGATGGAAAAGAAGGCAAGAGAAGAAGCGGTACCTCAAAAGAAGAAATCCATAGCTTTCAAGTCTTTCTCTACCTTTGATGATGATGATGAAGAGGAAGAAGAGGATGAGGAGCTATCTCTCCTAGTGAGAAATGTGAAGAGGATGTACCGCAAGAACAAACTCAACTATAGAAAGAAATGGGAAGGAAAGGAGGAGAAAAGAATCATTTGCTATAATTGTCGGAAACCCGGACATATCATGGCCTATTGTCCCGACTTCAAGAAAAAGATGACTTCTTCCTTAAAGCAAAAGAGGCCGGTTGAAAAGAAGGCATACAAGGCCACTTGGGATTCGGAAAGCGAGTCTGAAGATGAGGTGGACACGGCAAATATGTGCTTCATGGCAAACACACCCAAGGTAACCACTCAACCTTTTGATGAAGAAAATGAAATAAGTAGAGAAATGCTAGAACATGCTTTTGTTGAACTTTCTGAAAGCTTTGATGATAAAAAGGTAGAATGCTCTAAATTGAAAAAGGAAATTGAGTTGCTTAAAAACCAACTTGCAATTGTTTCAAAAGAAAAGGAAGGAATTTCTTCTAATCTTATTTCAACTAAAAGAGAATTTGATGCTTATAAAGTTGCTTGTAAAGCTAAATTTCCAAAAGTTGATGAAAATGAATTTTCTTTGTTAAAAACTAGAATTATTATTTTGAAAATGTTTTAAAAGATTGTACTTTTAATACTAAGAAATTAGAGGAAATGTTTTCAAAGAAGCACACTCTACATGTTAAGAATGATAAAACTACCATGCTTAAAATGCTCACCATGTCAACACTTCACATGTTAAAACTACTCATGCACACAAATCACATGCTAATAAGCCACACACTCATCATGCATTTAAATATGGAAGAGTTTATAGATGTACTTATTGTGGTCGAAATGGCCACTTAGCTAAATTTTGCTATGATCAAATAAATAGATCTAATAATCTTGTGTGGGTTCATGATACTAACACTTTAGAAACCAAGAAAATATGGGTACCAAAATTAAGTCCTAAATTATTTGATATAGGTACACACCAAGGCTCCAAGACGTAAGGAGCGGTGGTACCTTGATAGTGGCTGTTCAAGACATATGACATGGGATATCAACAATTTTACAACCCTATCAAGGTATGTTGAAGGTGGCACTGTCAACTTCGGAGATGATTCCAAGGGCACTATCATCGGTATAGGTAACATTCAAATTGGTGCATCTCCTATTATAAAAAATGTTGTTCTTGTTGATGGACTTAAACATAACTTGCTTAGTATAAGTCAACTTTGTGATCATGGTCTTAAAGTTGTGTTTGATGATTCTTGTTGTAAAATTTTTGATTGTAAAACCAATGATTGTATTCTCACCGGATTTCGTGATAATAATGTCTATATCATTGACATGCTTAATTTGGATTGTTCTACTAAATGCTTGAATGCTTTTGATGAGACTTCTTGGCTTTGGCATAGAAGATTAGGACATGCATCTTTTGATCATCTTGCTAGGATTAATTCTAAGGAATTGGTAAAGGGTATTCCTTACTTGAAGTTTGAAAAAGACCGCATTTGTGGTGCGTGCCAACTTGGGAAACAAACCAAGTCTTCTTTCAAATCAATCAAGGATATCATGTCAACTAGGCCATTAGAATTAATTCACATGGATCTTTTGGACCAACTAAAACTAAAAGCTTAAATGGTAGTAGATATGCTTTTGTTTTAGTTGATGATTTTTCCCAGTTCACTTGGGTTTTTTTTTTGGAACACAAAATCAAACTTTTTCGCATTTTAAGATTTTTCGAAAAAGAGTTAAAAAAGAAAAAGGTTTTTCAATTTTGAAAATAAGAAGTGATAGAGGTGGTGAGTTCATTAACCAACTCTTCATGACTTATTGTGATGAAAAGGGAATTAAGCATGAAATGTCATGTCCTAGAACTCCACAACAAAATGGAGTTGTAGAAAGAAAGAATAGAACCCTTCAAGAGATGGCTAGGACTATGATAAGTGAACATGACCTCCCTCAATATCTATGGGCCAAGGCCATAAATACCTCATGCTACATATCAAATCGTATTAATTTGTGTAAAATACTTTCAAGACATCTTTTGAAATTTATCATTTAAGAAAACCAAATGTTTCATATTTCAAAGTTTTTGGATGCAAGTGTTTTGTTTTAAATACTAAAGATAACTTGGGTAAATTTGATGCTAAGGCTTATGAAGCAATATTTGTTAGATATTCTACTACTAGCAAAGCTTATAGAGTATTCAATAAATCTTCTCTTACTATTGAAGAATCCATGCATGTTAAATTTGAAGAATCTAATGTTGTTGAGAATATTGTAGAGATTGACTCACTAGGTGAGGACATGGAGAAAATTTCCTTGAAGGACTCACCCATTCAAGAAGAAAAGCAAGAACCTATTGGTGAAGTTCAAAAGAAAGAAGTGGAACAATCTCAACCACTTCTGAAAGATTGGAGATTCGCTACAAATCATCCCAAGGATCTCATCATTGGTGATGTATCTAAAGGGGTAACAACTCGCTCCAAACTCCATGACTTGTATGGTAACTTTGCATTCATTTCTCATTTTGAATCCAAAAAACATCCTCGAAGCCGAGGGTGACTCATATTGGTTTCTAGCTATGCAAGAAGAACTCAATCAATTTGAGCGCAACCAAGTTTAGCACCTTGTTCCTAGACCCCACGATAGACCAATAATTGGTACTAAGTGGATTTTTAGGAATAAGATGGATGAGTCAGGAAATGTTATTAGGAATAAAGCTAGGTTAGTGGCCCAAGGTTACACTCAAGTTGAAGGAATTGACTTTGAGGAGACCTTTGCACCCGTAGCACGGCTTGAAGCCATACGGATGACACTAGCTTTTGCATCTTTTAAAAATTTTAAACTTTTTCAAATTGATGTAAAAAGTGCATTTTTAAATGGTTTTATAAATGAAAAATTTTATGTTGAATAACCTCCCAGTTTTGTTGATCATGTTCATCCTAATTTTGTTTTTAAACTTGATAAAGCTTTGTATGGATTAAAGCAAGCTCCTAGAGCTTGGTATGAAAGGCTTTCTAGTTTTCTTCTTTCAAATGATTTTGTTAAAGGCAAAGTAGACACAACATTATTTACTAAGCATGTTGATAATGACATTCTTATGTGCAAATTTATGTTGATGATATAATTTTTGGTTCTACTAATGAGCTTTTGTGCAAGGAGTTTGAAAAGTGTATGCAACGTGAACTCGAGATATCTTCAATGGGTAAATTAAACTTCTTTCTTGGAATCCAAATCAAACAAATGCGGGATGGGATATTCATATGTCAAGCCAAGTACTCAAAGGAACTCATAAAGAAATTTGGACTTGAAGGTTCGAAAATTTGCAACACTCCCATGGCAACTACCACCAAGCTTGATAAGGATGACCAAGGTAAATGTGTTGATATTAAGTTATATAGAAGCATGATTGGTAGTTTGTTGTATTTAACGGCTAGTAGGCCGGATATCATGTTTAGTGTGTGTCTTTGTGCTAGATTCCAATCGTGTCCTAAAGATTCATCTTATTGCGGTAAAACGCATCATTCGTTATATTAAGGGCACAATTGGAATGGGTCTTTGGTATCCGAAAATCGGAGATTTTTCAATGACGAGTTTTTCAGATGCCAACTATGCGGGTTGTAGAGTGGATAGAAAGAGTACTAGTGGAACATGTCAATTTCTTGGTAATTATCTTGTTTCATGGTCCTCTAAGAAACAAAATTCGGTAGCACTCTCAACCGCCGAGGCGGAGTATGTTGCGGCGGGGGCTTGTTGTGCACAAGTCCTTTGGATGAAACACTCTCTCCTTGATTATGATTTGCATTATGATCATATAAAAGAATTTTGTGATAATACTAGTACTATTCATATGACTAAGAATGCAAATCAACATAGTAAGACCAAGCACATTGAGATTATATATCACTTTCTTAGAGATCATTTTGAGAAAGGTGATATAGAGATTGATTATGTTTCTTTGGATTTGCAACTTGCCGATATTTTCACTAAACCACTTGATTTTAATAGATTTCCTTTATATGTGGTGAACTTAATGTTTGTGTTATTGAATAAAAATGTTTTTCTTGTTTCTTTATCCCTTTTTGATGTATGACAAAAAGGGGAAGAAATATGGTATATAAGTTTTCTTGTATATGAGTTCTAAAAACATGAGTTTATATTGTTTTTGCAAGTGAACATGAGTTTATAAGGTTTTGCAAGTGTTTTTAGTCTCATGTTTTTGCTTTATGGTTTTTGCAATTCAAATTGCTTTTACTTGTTTAATATAGCATAATTTGAGGGGGAGTTTTACCTCTCTCCTTATATCTTTTTGATATAGCCTATATGTTTTGTCATCATCAAAAAGGGGGAGATTGTTGGCCCAAAAGGTTACACTCTCCATTTATTTAAGTTTTGATGATAACAAAACACATAGAAGTTATATGGTACTAATAAGTTGTTTAAGATGAGTTTCAGGTTAGTACCATTTATGAAGGTCATTGCTTAGCTATTGCAAGGTTTCCTAGGTTTATGAAGCTAATAAGGCTAATGGCGCAAGAGGAAGTGTCCATAGAAGAGAAGGCTCTAGCATGGCATTGCATGGCTCAGGACTTCATTAGATTTGTTTTTAGTTTATAGTCTGTTAAAGAATAGTGAATAGGTTTGAAGCTCAAAATTCCTACACACAAGTTTTTGCGCACATGTCTTTTCTAAAAATTTCTCCTATATATATACAAAATGTTTTTAAATATAGTCTATTACTTATAAACTCCATTTTGTGTATTATACCTAGTCATGATCAAAACTATTTTGTAATCTATCAAAATCTCTTCAAAATCCTTTTCAAAACTCAGCTTTTGACCTGAGGCGGTCAACCGGCCGGTCGACCGACTTTGTTTCAGGTCAGATCGGTTGACCGACCGGTCGACCGGGATTCTGACCGTTGGGTGCGTGCATGTGTGCACGTTTTCTGGTCGACGGGGCGGTCGACCGAAACCCATTTTCGGTCGACCGACTTTCGACCGACTGAAAGTCAGTAACTCTCTGTTTGTTGCGGTCGACCGGGCTGTCGACCGTGGGCCTACAACGGCTCTATTTTTTTTGAAACCCGGTCGACCGGCCGATCGACCGAGGCTGTGTTTCAGCCTTAATGGCTACTTTTTAAAACACGTTTTTAATCATCCTTTTTGTCTCTAAAAGAGTTTAGGGGCTGGTTTTTGTGTCAAATACTTCCTAATTACCTATTGTGTTAGTTTACCCTTTAATCCCTAGCTCTATCCTATAAATAGAGGTGATTAGGGTTGTGGGATTTACAACAATCATTTGCAAAAAAATTCAAAGTTTAAAAACTTTCAAAAGAGTTTGTTCTTGGTTTTTGTGCTGAAAATCTCTCTCATTTCTGAAGTTTTTGTTTCAAAGCTCTCTCAAAATTCATTTTCTTTTTCTACTTACAATATTAGAGCTTCAATCCTACTCATTATTCTACAGGGCTTTTGTAAGGGAAAAGGATTTTTCAAAAGAGAGTTTGTGGTCTTTTGATCACCAAGAGAATACTTGTACTTGAGATTGTGGAGTTGGGTACTCCGGTGTGATTGTAACTCTTTGTGAAGTTATAGTGGTTAGAAATCCTTCTGGGTGAAGGCGGGGACGTAGAGCTGGGTGCTCGAACCTCGGAAAAATTCTCGGTGTTTGCGTTTGGTTTACTTGCTTTAATTCCGTGCTTTATATTCATTGCTTCATTTACTTGCTCTACATATTCATTGCAACATTGTACTTGCTCTACATATTCATTGCTATATACACTTGTTTCATATTCATATTGTAGATCAAATACTCATACAACAAGATTGCAATACGCGCCTCAAACTCTTATCTAGAGGAATCACGAGGAAGGAGTTCAGAGCCCTTCACGGGGTATTCGGCTTCTAGTCTTGTTTTGGGTGATCGTTGCATCACAATTTTTTATTTGTGCATTGATTAGCATTATCACCTATTCACCCCCCCTCTAGGTGATTTCACAAACCACCTACGTTACACATGTATGATGTCAAGAGCTCACCGAATCAGCACATATATTACTGTTGATCACAAAACTGACCATATGATAGACAATGATGTTGTTATAGCCTGACTATTCATCGATACCCTTAAGGGGGTAGCCTTTGATTGGTTCAAAAGCCTTCCCAATAGCTCTATCAATTCTTGGATTGGCCTGAAATCTGAATTCCTTTCTCGATTCTATGAGGAGGATATCGAGATGACCATAGATAAGCTTCTCTCGACAGTCCAGAAAGGAGGAGAATTTGTGCAGAAATACATTGAGAAGTTTCGCAATCTCTCTCTCATATGCCCTGCAGGCATGCCCTTGCCTATGTTGCTTCAAACATGTCGGCACAACTTTCTCGACCAAGTAGAAGTTCGTATGGGAGTCGTCAAAGCCCATACCTTGAAGGAGCTTGTCAAACCAACAGAAATAGCTGAGAAATCAGTTAAAAAGTTTGAGCCCTCAGTGCCCAAGAACAAATGGGGGTCGGTACCAAGGAGAGTGATACATCCCAATCTTCCCAATCTAAAAGGAAAGAAACGATGGCAGTTGAGTTGTCTATAAAAGCAGAAAAGGAGTGGAACCAACAATAATCAAGAATTCAAGTTTCTGCCAAGATAACATTTCTTCAAAGATGAATACGTGGTAACCATATTCCACCTACTACATAAAGGTAGAAAGCTCAAATTACATGAAGTTGGGCGACCTAAAGAGATAGGACGTACAAACATCCCAACTACTGCCTCTTTCACAGAATGGTACATCATCCCACGAATAGATGCTTTGTCCTCAAAGACAAGATTCAAGCATTAGTAGATGCTCGAGTTCTGATCTCAAGTCAGAACAAAAGAAAGCACTGCAAATATGATAACTCTCAATTTTGGGACCTTCCCGAGGATGACGGTCCAAGACGGAATGACCCCAGACAGGCATTGTTAACCCAATGAAGAAAAAGCAGAAAGCCAAGGGCCCCGTTCCACTGACGATAAAATCTGGAGAGATCAAGTGGGTCCACCTGGATATCGTCAAAGATAAGCAATGGGAATCCAGCAAGCCCAAGATTAAAGGCAAGTCATGTAATTACAACAGATGATGATGCTATGACTATAGCTTTTCTCAGTGACTCAGAAGAGGCGAAGCTTGCCTTAGCGGCACAGCCTGCTACCTAGCAGCCAGTAGGCACTCGGTCTAGAAGATCGTACTTGCAATAGTACAACCAGACCCCGGATAAGACACAACAGCCAGCAACATTAGGAACAATTGCACAGTTCAGCTTCAGCGCCATCCCCGCCACTAGACAAGGTAAGCAAAATGAGGTCTGATTCGATAAATCATTGAAGAAGGACCCTTCAAAGAGGCTCAATACTCCTTTCCTCTTTGACATATTGGCAAAACTTGCTAATATCCCAGCTCGTATCACTCTGCACGAGCTACTTCGCCTCTCAAAGGAGACAAGAGAGGCGCTTAGGGATGCAATTGCTGACTCAAAAACCTTTCTGACACAAGTACGGCAATCCCTATTGATGACAATGGGACTCCGTGTCCCCAATATTATTTGGTACAACGACAGGTGCCATCCATCACCTTCACTTCTGAGGACATGCTCCTCAAAGATAATAAGTATGATAGATCTCTATACTACATGGCGTATATTGGTTCTACATGTATCGAGAGGATCCAAGTTGATCGGGGTCTGCTCTCAACATCATCCCGAAGAGGCTCCTCTACTTCCTGGGCATCCTACTCAGCAGGTTGTCAACCACCACTACGACCATTTATGGCTTTAACACTAGGAGTAGTAACCCTCAGGGTAAAATTCATCTTCGATGTCAAATTGGAGACTTGAATTTAGAAGTACGTGCTATGTCATCGATGCTGACATTGTTTTTCATTGAAAATTCAATAAAGGAAACTTACAAAAAAGATCGAGGAGCGAAATTACAAGTAATTCTTTAAAGAAAAAATTACAAGTAGATCTCCTCTGAGATTTTCGGGAAAGTGTGCCGGTGGGAGTATGATCAGCGCGCAACTACTTTATCCCGTTGACGATGCCATCAATCGATCTTCAAATGCTCTTGCCTGAGAATTCCTTCTCGCCTGGTTCCGGAGATTCTTGAAAGGAGGAAGGCCTTAGGACATTAACATCCTGAATTTATCCTTGTAGGATTAGAGAAGTAATTCTCTGAACTCTTAGAAGCGAAAGAGTAGATCTCTTGTTAACTTAAGCTTTGAAGCCACCAAAGAAGCTTATGCTCTTCAAAAAACCTTTTGGACTTTAATTTCTTCAAGACTCTGAACCTAGCCTACTAGTTATAGACTCAATAGGGAATTATGATTCCCTTAATTGTCTCCTTAATTGTCTCCTCTTAATGAGGGATCATGGGTGTAACTACCCATTAACTCCCTCCACTAACTTAGTGGGGTGGTTACTCTCCTCAGGCGAAGCTATCAAGAGAGCTTTAGGAGAAACTATAATTAGTCTCAGGAGAAGTTAGAATTAGCTTCAGGCGAAGCTGTAAGTTACCTCTCTGCAGAGCTATAAAGAGCTTCATGCGAAGCTATCAAGAAAGCTTCAGGAGAAGTTATAAGTTAGCTCTCTGTAGTGCTATGAAAAGCTTCATGCGAAACTATAAAGAAAGCTTCAGGAGAAGCTATAATTAGCCTCGAGAGAAGCTAGAATTAGCTTCAAGAGAAGCTGTAAGTTAGCTCTCTTTAGAGCTATGAAGAGCTTCATGCGAAGCTATCAAGAAAATATTAGGAGAAGCTATAATTAGCCTTGGGAGAAGCTAGAATTAGCTTCAGGGAAAGCTGTAAGTTAGCTCTCTGCAGAGGTATGAAGATGATTGAACTTGAACCTGCACACAAAATACAGTATTTCAGAACTTAAAATAGAGATGTGCAAGTGCTCAATTCTACCGCAATAGCAAAGTGGCTATGCGGGTCGTGATCCACAAGAAGGGACTAGCGATGGAAGCTTTTTAGTAAGTCTTCTTTTAAGATACAAAGTTTGGTTAAAGTTTCTTTAGTTCTTTAAAAGAAAAAGAGAAAAATTAGGTTAAAGTGAAGTGAGGAAGAAAGTGGGGAATGAGAAGGTGGAGAAAATCAGAAAAAGACTATGTACAAATAAATTGAAAAAGAGTGAAAAAGATTTGGAAGATGTGGTGTTGGTGATCTAAACTAAAAGTTACAAGAAAGAGAAACTAAAAATAATTACTTACCTCCTTTTTACTAAAAGCTTACCTTGAATCTTTGGCGATGATGTTACCTTGAAGTGGAGGTAATCAGCGCATAGCCCATAAGAGTTGATTATTGTCTCTTCCATATTACATCATCAAGACAAAACAAGCATGAAATGATACAGAGAGACTCAAATCCATCGTCATGAGCTATCGGTGGCACTCGCAAAGGCAAGGCTCTTTCAATGCTTTTAGACTCACTTAGAGAGCAATTGGTACAATAATGAGTGAAGTAGAAAAGAAGAAGAAGAACACTAAAACGAAGTACATAAAAAGGTAACTTTAGATTCGATTTCATAACAATAAGAGAAAAGAAGAACAACTTACACCGGTGTCACTCTCAGCATAAGTTTCATTCTCATTCTCCTATGAAAGTCTGATCTCCTCTGAATTACATAAATGAAAACTAAAAATTACATAAAAAGAAAACTAAAAACCTACACTAAAAAGAATGAAAACTGGCCTAGAATCTATCTCTACATGGTCGTCCCCTGGAGGCTCTAAAAATCCAAGTATTTATAGGAAAAACCCAACCTACAGGATCATATGAAGATAGGGGGAGCAAACGCTTCCCCTAACTCTCCAATAGAGCCGTGAAAACGCGGATTTGGCCACGTTTCCGCGGCCAGGGTGTGGCCAGGTGGCCACACCCTGTTGGTGGTGCTCCCCGGTTTCTTGATTTGTAATTATCTTTATTTGGATTTGCAGTTTATGTCCGGGATTTTGAGGAAATGGCCTTTGATCCTTGGCTTCAACCAATCAATTTAGGGAGGATTCTTCTCAACCGGTTTTCAACCTCTCTGATATGCCAAGATTTAGCCCTGATTCCTTGATTTTGAATTTATTCTAAATTAAGTCAGGACTTGGTGGGTTTTTGGGCTCATTTCTCTTCACTCTCCTTTAGGAATGGGCCTGCAAATAAATTAAACATTTAATTAGGAAAATGCAGAGTTTACTCTATAATAAGTAGGAGAATATGATATTAAATGTGCAATATTAGTGGCCAATCACACCCCCATACCTATCTTTTGCTCGTCCTCGAACAAAACAACTAAACTGCACTAAGGATTATTAGACCACTTTCGCAGGTCACGCAATTGCACTAAGCATGTGCAACAAGCCGTTAAACCTCTAGGTTTCTCCTAGAGGACGAGTTTTGTCTCGTGAGGGTTTTCAGTAGATTTCACCCACATTATCCATAAAGAAAGAGAAACAAAGAGTTAGTATTTTCGAAAAATATTTGAAAGAGAAAATATTTGAAATATAATTGTAAGACTTAAGTAATCTATAAGTTATAGGAAAACTGAATTTTTCATTCCTAAACTTAGTCTCTATTAAAAAATTTGTTATCAATCAAAGTAAGGAGTCAAATTGTACTTCTCATTTAGTCTATTACTTTACCCTAAGTCATATGCACCTTGTGATCGTGAAAATTTTGACTAAGGATTCATTAACTCTAACTCTTATGCCTTATTTATTTATATATATATTTTTTGTGGTATAATTCCTTAGTTCTATTAGGCTTTCTAATCTGCCCATGTAATGAGCCTTTAAACGATGACTCCCAAACCAAACGGTCTTAGGGCACCGGGTGAGAAAACACCCCAAGGACTTAAGGACTCGAGCAAACAAGGCCACAAAACTAAGAATTTTATTATATGAATCCCTTTTAGGTGTGAATACTTATGCTTTATTAGGCACAAATACCCAGCTTAATCAGAGGATTTTTATATATATTTTTTCTTAAACTTATCTAATCATCTTTCGCATAAATACTAAGGCTTGCTTAGGCCAAAGTACCTAGCTAATCAATAATTAGATTTGTTTATCTGTCATAGATATTCTTTTTCTTTTTTTTCTTTTTTTTTATATATAAGGCATAAGAATCTTTGTTTTTGAACCCTAAGTGCGTAAGTGTATGAAGTATGCATATTTCATTAAGGTAAAGATCAAGACTAAATTACTTTGACAAATTATCTTCCTAACCCTAAAAGTCAAAAAATAATCTTATTTTGACCAAATTTAAGAAATCCTAATTCCTATTCCTTAAAATTGACTTAATTTCTTACAAAAAAATATGTCAAAATATTGTTTCTATTTTCAAAAGTTTTTAAAAGTAAAAAAAAGATTTTTTTTTTAAAAAAGAAAAAACCTAAGTTATGTTAGACCTTCCCCCACACCTATCTCATCCATTGTTCTCAATGTATGAATTAATGCATAGATGCATGAAAAAGAAGAAAGGAAAGGAAGATACTACCTTAAGGTGGTGGTTCCGGTGGTAGTTTGATTGGTCCACGAAATGCGGCCCAATCGACTTTTCGTGGAATTCGGAGGAACCCACCAGAAATCTCTCTAATATAACCCATTAAAATGATGTATCCATAAAGGATTTTTATTAAAAATTTAACCCCATCTAATTTTCAAATTTCATAATTATTTTAGAGTCAAATTTGTCAACCGCCTTGTCTCAAAATGGAGTGTGAAAAGATAGAATGATTGACTTGGACTCAGGAAGTACAGGAACTAATACAGACTCAGGAAGGTGACTTAAGTCAGGTAAAGGTTCAGGAGTCGAGATTGGTTCAAGAAGTGTGTCCAAGTCAAGAAGTTAAAACTCAAGTCCACATTCATTTTCAACAATGGAATGTGACTTAATATTGGTGATTCAAGTTCAAGAATGATAGGTATGGGAATCAAAACTGACTCTAAAATATTACTCAAGTCGGGTAACAAAATAGGAGTCAATATTGATTCGGGAATTTGAACTGGATCACAGATTTGAGAATTTAGGTCACATTTCTCATTGAGTTCAATGTCATAAAAATGAGAACTTGCCAATTTGTCAATAAGACTTTCAAAAGTGTAAAATTTGTCAAGTTCAATATGATCATCAAAGATGGGTGATTCAATTCATGATGAATTGGCACAGGATCCAATGTGACTCGGGAAAAAGATTGAAATTAGGTGAAGACACCGGAGTTATAATTGAATCAGGAAGTAGAATTGAATTACTAAGTTGATGTTCAGGATCATATTCATTCTCAAGTTCTATTTCAGGAAAGGAATAACTTGCCAAACCGTCAATATCATTTTCAAAATTTGGAGTTTGGGCAAGTTCAAACGATAGTTCTGAAATGGAACCTTGTTTTCCAAAACAACATGACTCTTCGGCTCTAACAGAATGGTTACTGACATCAGAACTGGCCAAATGGTGAGAACGTAGAGTTTGGACCATCATATCTATGTCACGATTACGAGCGTTTGAGCCTGAGTCATGGCTTCAAGCATCTTTTCATAGTTGATTGGTTCATCGTTTTGTTGAAAAGATGAAGTGTTGTCTTGGAATTGGTGGTGAAGTTGTGAGTCCATCAGATTTTATGATTTTGTCTGGACTCACGCATACTCATTTTCAAAATTAATGGTTTTCTATTTTGGACTGGTGGAACTGAGTATGAATCTTGGAAATATTGTGGACAAGGTGGATAAGGAGGGCAAGTTGGTTGAAAATTGGACACGGGGGAGGTGAATCCCCACTGACTCTGTGAATAGTTGAAATTATTCTGAAAATCATGGTTATAAGATTGGGGGCATGGGTTATATTGATTCGGATAAGACTAATCCGGCACACTAGGTTGGTTAAAGTTATGATATGCCGGACTGGTAATATGCGAAAAAGAGGTTGGTGTGTAATATGGATTACCATTAAAATTGAAAAAATTGTTGTTATAAGCCATATCACACAATAAAACACAAACAAAGAAAAAAAAATAAACAAATAAGCAAACAAAAAAGAAAAAAATTCTAACATAAGTTAGGGTAGACTTTTGACCTAGACGACTCCTAACTGATTAGACTGTCCATAGGAGGTATAATGCAGACTTTGACTACAAGCTAATCAGCCAGGTCAGGGTAAGATTGGTGGGAGGTTATCCTTCAAAGACGTTCCTTAATTAAGTAACCACCAATCTTCGGGCTTTCGGCCCTTAATCCCCTTCCTAGACACTGATTTGGCAGGAGTCAAATTCCAACACCTTTCCCCCTTAGGATAATCTCCTAATTGAGTCCGAGATGTCCATAGGGCCAACGTCTACTCATTTTTAGTTAGGCTTGGGTTAGTGAGTGAGGAGATTGTTTGTGGGCTAAGGGAGGGTAATGACTTCCCCACCTTATATTGTTTATAGGACAAGCCCTTAGATCAATTTAGTGTAGTGTACAAGAAAAGCAACACTTAAGCAATGTAAACAATCCAAAAGTGTTCTATACTAGATGCTATGCACACGTACCTTTGCTCCAGCACTCTTCAACAGTAAATAGAAAATGTAATGAAATAGACACGTGCCTAAATGCAAAGTCTAAATCATTTTAGCATTTAACAAACATTATTTTACTGTTGAGGTTAGAAAGGAAGTACAATGAGACAAACAAGAAAATAAATAGCTACAGATTTAAACTTTGCAATTCAGCTAACCTGCAGAAAATACAGGTTAGTAGTTCACTCAAATTGCCACAGGAATGTAGCAAACTGAGGGCTTCTTGGCTCTGCTTTCTTTAAGCAGAGTCCAAGGCCACTTATATGTCCACTGCAGCAAAAATTCCTTATTGTCAAACCTGTACAGCAAGAACAAAGAAGAAAGTTAATCAAAAATGTAAATCTAAAAAGAGAATAACTTACCGTCCCTCCCCGGCAACGGCGCCAAAAATTGATTGAACTTGAACCTGCAAACAAAATAAGTATTTCAGAACTTTAAAATAGAGATGTGCAAGTGCTCAATTCTACCGCAATAGCAACTGGCTATGCGGGTCGTGATCCACAAGGAGGGACTAGCGATAGAAGCTTTTTAGTAAGTCTTCTTTTAAGATACAAAGTTTGGTTAAAGTTCTTCTTTAGTTCTTTAAAAGAAAAAGAGAAAAATTAGGTTAAAGTGAAGTGAGGAAGAAAGTGGT
The DNA here is from genome assembly GCA_038442645.1 of Agave tequilana. Lineage (NCBI taxonomy): Eukaryota > Viridiplantae > Streptophyta > Magnoliopsida > Asparagales > Asparagaceae > Agave > Agave tequilana. The sequence continues at coordinate 15,787 of JAVJIF010012460.1, forward strand.
AGAATGAGAAGGTGGAGAAAATCAGAAAATGACTATGTACAAATAAATTGAAAAAGAGTGAAAAAGATTTGGAAGATGTGGTGTTGGTGATCTAAACTAAAAGTTACAAGAAAGAGAAACTAAAAATAATTACTTACCTCCTTTTGACCAAAAGCTTACCTTGAATCTTTGGCGACGATGTTACCTTGAAGTGGAGGCAATCAGCGCATAGCCCATAAGAGTTGATTATTGTCTCTTCCACATTACATCATCAAGACAAAACAAGCATGAAATGATATAGAGAGACTCAAATCCATCGTCATGAGCTATCGGTGGCACTCGCAAAGGCAAGGCTCTTTTGATGCTTTTAGACTCACTTAGAGAGCAATTGGTACAAGAATGAGTAAAGTAGAAAAGAAGAAGAAGAAGAACACTAAAATGAAGTACATAAAAAGGTAACTATAGATTCGATTTCATAACAATAAGAGAAAAGAAGAACAACTTACACCGGTGTCACTCTCAGCACAAGTTTCATTCTCATTCTCCTATGAAAGTCTGATCTCCTCTGAATTATATAAATGAAAACTAAAAATTACATAAAAGAAAACTAAAAACCTACGCTAAAAAGAATGAAAACTGGCCTAGAATCTATCTTCTGCATGGTCGTCCCCTGGAGGCTTTGAAAATCCCAGTATTTATAGGCAAAACCCAACCTACAGGATCATATGAAGATAGGGGGAGCAAATGCTCCCCCTAACACTCCAACAAAGTCGCGAAAACGCAGCTTTGGCCGCGTTTTCGCGGCCAGGGTGTGGCCAGGTGGCCACACCCTGTTGGTGGTGCTCCCCGGTTTCTTGATTTGTAATTATCTTTATTTGGATTTGCAATTTATGTCCGGGATTTTGACGAAATGGCCTTTAATCCTTGGCTTCAACCAATCGATTCAGGGAGGATTCTTCTCAACCGGTTTTCAACCTCTCTGATATGCCAAGATTTAGCCCTGATTCCTTGATTTCGAATTTATTCTGAATTAAGTCAGGATTTGGTGGGCTTTTGGGCTCATTTCTCTTCATTCTCCTTTAGGAATGGGCCTGCAAATAAATTAAACATTTAATTAGGAAAATGTAGAGTTTATTCTATAATAAGTAGGAGAATATGATATTAAATGTGCAATATTAGTGACCAATCAAAAGACCTTCATTCGAAGCTATCAAGAAAAATTCAGGAGAATCTATAATTAGCTTCGGGTGAAGCTAGAATTAGCTTTGATAAGTTAGATCTCTGCAGAGCTATGAAGAGCTTCATTCGAAGCTATCAAGAAAGCTTCAGGAGAAGCTATAATTAGCCTCGAGAGAAGATAGAATTAGTTTCAGGCAAAGCTCTAAATTAGCTCTCTGCATAGCTATGAAGAGCTTCATGCGAAGCTTTCAAGAAAGCTTCAGGAGAAGCTGTAATTAGCCTTGGAGTAGCTAGAATTAGATTCAGGCGAAACCGCAAATTAGCTCTCTGTCGAGCTATGAAGAGCTTCATACGAAGCTATACAAACTTAGTCTCTGAGGCGAGATTATCCTTTGGGCTCATACGAGGCTAAGTGTTGAGCTAACTTAGCATCTTAGGCCTGCTTAGGTCTCTTTAAAGGCAACATTGGCTTACTGTTTGCTTCACTAGATCAGTAGAGTTCAAATCGCTATTTTGTTCCTTGGGGATGGGCAGAAACTGGTCGTCAACTTGTCTACGACTTGCCTTTTGTAAATGTCAACAAGTTAGACTTTGTTCAGACTTGTTGAAGAGTTATTTGAGAGTTCGTCTTTTTAGAGTATCAACAAAACCCGCTTCAAAATTTTTGTAAACCCTAAATGGGATGGTTCGGATTTCAAAATACTTGAATTGCCTCGGGTGTTCAAAAGGGTGAGCATTCACCAAGTAGAATTCCCCAAAGAAATTAGAACTGTGACTGAAAATTATTCAGAGATTAGGAACATAATAAAATCAGTCTGAGTATGAGAATTCACTGGGGACAAAGGGGAGCAGATCTAGGAATCCGTCTGTTCAGAGGTAATGTGGACATAACACGTTCGGAATTGATTGAGTTGAAACCTGCACACAGAAATACAGAATTTCAGAACTTTATAATAGAAGTGTGCAAGTACTCAATACTACCGCTATACTAAGGGGCTATGTGGGTCATGATTCACAAGGGTGGACTAGCGATGGAGCTTTTTGTAGTTCTTTTTAGTTCACTAAAAATGCTTATCTTTAAAAGAAAAAGGAAATAAGTCATATTAATTTGTGAAGAAAGTGGTAGATTGAGAAGGTAGAGAAAATAGAAAATGATTTTATACAAAGAAATTAAAAATACTGAAAAAAAGAGTTGGGAGATAGTAGTGATCTAAACTAAAGGATTAAAAGAAAGAAAGAAAAACTAAAAACAAATACTTACCTTCTTTGGTTGATGACTTACTTTGGATTGTTGGCACGTTTACCTTGCTTCTAAGGTGATCAACGAATAATCCATAAGATTGAGCTCAGTCTTCATTCATATTACATCATCAAGACGAACAAGAATGCAATGATACAGAATATTGAGGAGAAGATTATCATCATGAAATATTGGTAGCAAACACACAACAAGGCTATACCGATGATATTAGATTCGCTTAGATACTCATCAAAAATCAAAAGAGGAAGTGAAAGAAAACAAGAATAAAGAAGAAAAAGTAACTTACAGTAAAAGAAAAGAAGAATAATTACACCGGTATCACTCTCAGTACAAGCGCCTTTCTCATTCCTCCATGAAATTCTTCTCTCCTCTCAGTTACATATAAAAGTACACATAGCGGGGGGGTGAATAGGTGTAAGGCTAATCTAATGAACAATAATGCGGAATTACAAACTTAATGCAACACACTTAGTGTAACCAATGAGTATAGCCGAATTCCCGATGAAGGGCTCTGGACTAACTCCTCTGAATTCCTCTAAATAAGAGTTGAGGGGCTATATGAAGCTCTCTTGGTTAACACAAGTATAGGCACACACAAACAACACAAGCATGTATATAATATGGCAATATGATGCAATGCACAATGTAAGAGAGAGAGTTAGAGAAAGTGGATTAAACGCAAACACCGAGATATGTTTCGAGGTTCGAGCACACAACTCTACGTCCCCGCCTTCACACAGAAGAATTTCTACTAACTCATCCACACAGGACTTCCAACACATGGAACCTCCACTGAGGATTTGGGACAAATACAATTGGGAGTACACAACTCCTCTCTCAACCAATACAACCTCTACACTTAGAGGAAAGGCACAAAACAAATCATCTCTACACTTAGAGGGATAGGCACAAAGCCACTCAAATAACAATTACCTCACACTTGAGGGATTCTAATACAATCTCCACCTCTCACTAGAGGGAGCCAAATACCACTTTCACTATCACCTCTCACTAGAGGGATATCAACTTAATCACCTCTCACTAGAGGGATATCACAAAGATGGAAGGTTTACGACTTGGTGGTCTATCTCAACCACAAACCAATTTTCTCACTAAAACAAAGATCCTATAGATAGGATAGAATGATAAGCTCAAGTGTGAGAAATAAAGAGTTTGAAATTAAAAACTCAAAGAAAAGCTCTTAGGAAAACTTCCAGAATGAATATAAAGTGAAGATCAAAAACAATCCCAAAGACTTTCTTTTCCTTTGAATTTTTCAACACTTTTAAAACAAATAAAGATCAAATCTTTAAGCTTAAAAACTCTTTTGAAAACTTGTATTAAAACACTAGAATTATGAGAATTTTGGCTCTTGAAAATCTTGTTGAAAAACCAACTCAAATGGGGTATTTATAACCCATTTGGAAATCTGCCCGTTGGCAGCTGAAAAGGTCCAGATTGCCCTTCCGGTCGACTAGCCAACAGTCAAAAATTTGACCTATTGAGCCCAGCGGTCGACCGCCCGGTCGATCGTCCCCAGATCCAGAGAGCAACGGCCGGTCGACCGGAGCTGGATACAGAGAGCAGACTCTCTGTCCGGTCGACCGACCCGGTCAACCGGGGCCATTTTCAGAGAGCAGAGCTCTCTGAATGGTCGACCGTCCTGGTCGACCGGCCACCAGCCCAAAGCTGGCGTGCACGCTTATGCACGTCGGTCGACCGCACCGGTCGATCGACTAGTGCTGCGGTCGACCGGTTCGGTCGACCGGCAGTAAGCCAGTCTGCAAATTTTGGGACTTAAAAACTTGAGTTTTTATCTTTAATTAAATCTCATAAATTCCACAAAAATCAGTTCTTATTATATCTTTGAAATACAAACATGTGTGACAAAAATTCAACATATATTTCAAACTTTTTGAACCATTTTTGTGACATGAAAAATTTGCCTTAAACCAAATTCTGTATTTTCCAAAAATAGAATTTTTGAAATGGAAATCCGAATTTTCTAAAACACATGTAAATACAAAAACATGATATTGAAACAACTTTGAAGCATATTGTATATGGATAAAATCCAATATACATGAAGGGTATTATATCTATGTTTTTGACATTAAATTCAAAAATAGGTTTTGTCTAAATACAAAACTCCAAACACATGAATAGTGTATCAAAATAAGTTTTTCTAAGTGTATGAAGCATGGATGTATATAGATTAAATCTAATATACATTAAACCATGTAAATTTGTTTTGATTCTATCTATTCATGAAAACCAAGATCGATTAAACTGAAAACCAAAACTAAAACATGAAATGTGTGTGTTGTAAACTTGAGCATATCACACTATCTAATCTTTATAATGGATTTAAACTAAATCTTAACTAAACAAACCGAAGCCTTCTTGTAGAACGCCATCTCCAAGTTGACTCGATCCAAACGCGATTCCCCAAGCTTGACTCCAACCGAGTGCTAGATATGAACTTGACGCTCGAGCTCTTGAATCACTATGTGAAAGCTCCAAAACACCTTTGTTGAAGCTAATCACCTACTAATATCTTGATCAAATATCTGAAACTAAATATCACAAGATTATTAGTAAAGTATAACTACATGAGTTAATCATCATCAAAACTAGAGTGGAAGGCCTCTGGGCCAACAATCTCCCCCTTTTTGATGATGACAAAACTCATGGAGTTATATATGCATGGATTAAAGTTAAGCTTCAAAGAAGTTCCCCCTTAACTCATGCATAGCAATAAGCTATAAAGATATGCAATGAATGTTAAACATGAATATGCATAAACGTGCATTAAATAATGAAATAAATATGCTCTTGATACCAAATTTTAATATAAACATGTTCTTAAATAATTGCTTTTGATACCAATAAAAATTTCAATAAAAGCTCTTGATACCAACAAAACAAAATAACAAAATATGTTTTTGATACTAATATTCATGCTCTTGATACCAATATCAATAAAATATAAAACAAATGTTAGTAATATAAACCTTGATATAAACTTGAATAAACATGCTAAACATGCATATATACTAAAATACTTCTCCTTTTTTGTCAATCATCAACAAAGGATTTAAAGTAAACAATAAACCAATGTTCTCCCCCTTTTTGTCCGAAATAAAAATCAACAAGGGGTGAAATCAAATCAAAACATTATAATACCAATTGATAAAATATATCAATTTAGTGCAAAGTTAAACATAGAAACATCATGATACCAAATGATGATACCAATTGAAAATAAACAAAACATTTTGAAGAAACCAACAAAAATTTTGATATCAATTGAAAGATATAAACATAAAGGTAATCTTGATACCAATTGTAAAAATTAGTACCAATTAAAAATATCTTACACTTTTGATACCAAAAGAAAAACATAAACCAATCTTTTTGGTTAAACACTAAACTCATTTTACAATAGAGATACCAAATAGAGAATAATATCAATTTAATATTTTTGATACCAATATTGAAAATGAAACATATACCAATTGAAAATAATTTTCATTAGGAGCGTATGATACCAAATTAAAAAATCAATATCATTTTTCAATCATTTTTCAACATAAAGTATGGGAGTAAGCTACCAAATGTAAACAAAACCAATTGAAAGGTGAGATATTAATTTTCTCCCCCTTTATGAAATACCAAACAAAATGATGCATAAATTTGTATAAGATACCAATTGAAAAATAACCAATTGAAATATAATTGTTATTTAAGAAGTCAAGCTTAGCATAACCAAAATTTATGCTCAAAGATATAGAGATATAGTAAGCACAAATAAAATATATATATATATATATATATATATATATATATATATATATATATATATATATATATATATATATGTATGAAAAATTGAATACCAATCAAAATTGATACTATTTGAAGTGTAAGCATACATAAAAAAAATATATGAGTATACAAAATGAATGTCAATAGTGATACCAATTGAAAAGATACAATGATACCAATTGAAACTATAATGAGAATCAAGTGTATTACTCATACTTCCTACCACCCATTCATGCACAAGTTTTAAATAGATTTTCAATATGAGCATACAAAGCATGATCGCCCAACCCACCGCCCTTTGATGGGTAGAGGTTTTCAAAAAATAAGTTTGAATATAACACGTTTGAAAACTCTACCATATGAAGAATACGAACTAGTTATATGAAAATTTTGAAAACTAGTGCGAAATTCTTCAAGCAAGGAATAAAGCAAAAATATATTCCATAAAACATGAAAATCAAATGATCATCAAAAACTCAAAGGTCTATAAGCACATATTGTCTCTGAAAACAAATCATGAGTAAACAAGAATGATGTGAGTGAATAAGTATAATGTGAAAGACAAAGTCATGGAAATAGGCAATAGGCTCAATGTGAAATTCCTTTATAAACAAAACATGAAAATCATTAAAATTTAATTTTCAACAAAATAATACAACTCAAGGCATATGTATTTTTTGTACAAACTAGCGTATATATACATATCCAAACATAAACGAGTCCACAAAGGTATATGCATGAAGGCAAGTGGCTCAAGGATGTATATGTATAACTATTAGTTTAGACAAAATAGACATATACATGAAGTTTAAACATAAACATGAAAAACATGCACAAAAATAGAGAATACAAGTCAAAATGTATGAATCATCAAAACTAGGCTATACTAGTACATCTAATGGGTACAAATGAGAATTTAAGCACAAACATATAATAATCTATTTGCGGCTCACTAGTTGTACAAGTATATACTCAAGTTTTAATGAAAACTAACATCTAAACATGTAATCAAAACATGAAGCATAGAAATCAAAACAAAACTTATATGATCATTATGGTAAATGCACATGCATTAGATCTATGATATACACAATAGGTAAAACAAATGTGAGAACACAAAAGTATAAGTCTATATTAAACATTGGTGATCTCAAATACTAATCATGCATATCACAAGTCTAATAATCATGACATTTAACATACTAATCATGAAACAAAACATGCTAAAAATAACAATATGAAAAGCATGTAAACATAAATGGGAGTTTAGAGATCATTACCAAAAACTAATAGGGCACATCTCCATATCTCCAAACCATGGTGGTCCTCCCACCAAACTCCCCTTGAAAGTGATGCATCCAAATCGTCCTCTTTAAGCTCGGAACGCATCCACCTCAAGGCACCATCACACTCACGTCAAGTGAGAGCCCACACCTACATCAAATAGAATAGGAGTGGTCTTTGGTACCCATACTCTTTTGGGTCCATGGGGGTTAGCTCCTTTTCTAGCCCAAACAAATTTATTTGCTAAATTACAATCATGTATCCTATCATAACAAAATTTAGTAAGGTGGCCCTTACGTCCACATTGTGTACAAGTGTACACATGAGCATACAAAGTGTTATGAGCGTGAACGTGAGGAGCATGTGTATGCCTGGTTTGTGTGCATGCATAGGAGGAATTTGTTTCTTTCGAAACATGGATTCCAAACATGTGTGGTTCAAAGCACAATGGCTTAAAGTGGAGCCCAAATAATCTATACTCTTCTTTAGCAAACAAACATCATTTTCAATCATGGAAGAAGAGGTGCATGCAAAAGGTGAGCTAGAATGTGAAGCTACACTAGCATGGCAAACATGAGAATCAATATCATTTTTCAAGGAAATATTTTCTTAGAAACCAAATTCAATTCTTTTGAAATAGAAATAATTTTGTTTTTCAAAGAATCATTTTCTTTTAAAACAAAAACAAGTTTTGAAAATAAGGTTTCATTTTCTTCAAAATATCATTATAATCATTTTTATTTTTCAAAATCTTATTTTCATTTAGGGCAAGATCAAGCTTAGATTTCAATGAATCCCTTTCATTAGAAATCTCATCTCTTTCTTACAAAACAATATCAAATTTGAAGACAAGTCCTTATTTTCTTTAGTTAACTTACAAGTTTTCTTTTTTAAAACTTTGTATTTTTCAAGGAGGTTCTCACAAACAATAGATAGTTCTTCATTCAATGTATCGGCATCAATATATTCATCACAAGAAGAACTAGCAATATCTAGTTGAGTGTCTGAATGTACCTCAAGGGAGTCATTCCCTTGGACCATGAAGCAACGTTGGTCGGACTCTTCTCCACTAGATTCCTTCTCCATTTGGATTGGCAATTGAAGTTTTGAAGAGGTCAAGATGTTCCACACTGCAAAGGCAGAAACACAATGAGAAACTATATTTAAATATTCTTTGCTAAGTGATTTTCTAAGTGCCTCTAGGGCTAGTGCATTGGCCTCTATATGCTTGCTATCATTAAAGTAGGATTCCTAGTAATGGCAAGGTAAACTTTATAATCAATGGCTTTTAAATGTCAACTCATCAAAACCTTTCATGTATCAATTTTTGAGATATCAAACATAGGAGGGCTATCCATGAGTGCAAATAATATGTGTGCAAATGCAAATGATAGATTAGCAAACCAAGATCACACTCCTAGGTGGTTAAACCTAATATCAGGAGCGTAGGCTCTGATACCAATTGAAAGTACACCTAGAGGGGGGTGAATAGGTGTAAGGCTAATCTAATGAGCAATAATGCAGAATTAAAAACTTAATGCAACATACTTAGTGTAACCAACGAGTGTAGCCGAATTCCGGTGAAGGGCTCTGGACTAACTCCTCTGAATTCCTCTAAATAAGAGTTGAGGTGCTATATGAAGCTCTCTTGGTTAACACAAGTATGGGCACGCACAAATAACACAAGCATGTATATGACATGGCAGTATGATGCAATACATAATGTAAGAGAGAGAGAGAGTTAGAGAAAGTGGATCAAACACAAACACCGAGATATGTTTCGAGGTTCGAGTACACAACTCTACGTCTCGCCTTCACACAGAAGAATTTCTACTAACTCGTCCACATAAGACTTCCCACACATGGAACCTCCACCGAGGATTTGGGGCAAATACAATTGAGAGTACACAACTCCTCTCTCAACCAATACAACCTCTACACTTAGAGGCAAGGCACAAAACAAATCACCTATACACTTAGAGGGATAGTCACAAAGCCACTCAAACAACAATCACCTCACACTTGAGGGATTCCAACATAATCTCCATCTCTCACTAGAGGGAGCCAAATAACACTTCCACTATCACCTCTCACTAGAGGGATATCAACTCAATCACCTCTCACTAGAGGGATAACACAAAGATGGAAGGTTTACGACTTGGTGGTCTATCTTAACTACAAACCAATTTTCTCACTAAAACAAAGATCCTATGATAGGATAGAATGATAAGCTCAAGTGTGAGAAATAAAGAGTTTGAAAATCAAAAACTCAAAGAAAAACTCTTAGGAAAACTTCCAGAATGAATATAAAGTGAAGATCAAAAACAATCCCAAAGACTTTCTTTTTCTTTGAATTTTTCAACCCTTTGAAGCAAATAAAGATCAAATCTTTAAGCTTAAAAACTCTTTTGAAAACTTATATTAAAACAGTAGAATGTCTGAGAATTTTGGCTCTTGAAAATCTTGTTGAAAAACTAACTCAAATGGGGTATTTATAACCCATTTGGAAATCTGCCCGTTGGCAGCTGAAAAGGGCCAGATTGCCCTTCTGGTCGACCGGCCAACGGTAAAAAATTTGACCGTTGAGCCCAGCGGTCGACCGCCCGGTCGACCGTCCCCAGATCCAGAGAGCAATGGCTCTCTAGCCGGTCGACCGCCCGGTCGACCGGAGCTGGATACAAAGAGCAGACTCTTTGTCCGGTCGACCGACCCGGTTGACCGGGGCCATTTCCAGAGAGCAGAGATATCTGGACGGTCGACCGTCCCGGTCGATCGGCCACCAGCCCAAAGCTGGCGTGCACGCTTGTGCACGTCGGTCGACCGACTACTGCTGCGATCGACCGGTCCGGTCGACCAGCAGTAAGCCAGTCAGCAAATTTTGGGACTTAAAAACTTAGATTTTTATCTTTAATTAAATCTCATAAAATCACATAAATTCCACAAAAATCAGTTCTTATTATATCTTTGAAATGCAAGCATGTGTGACAAAAATTCAATACATATTTCAAACTTTTTGAACCATTTTTGTGACATAAAAAATTTGCCTTAAACCAAATTCTGTATTTTCAAAAAATAGAATTTTTGAAATGGAAATCCGATTTTTCCAAAATACATGTAAATACAAAAACATGATATTGAAATAACTTTGAAGCATATTGAATATGGATAAAATCCAATATACATGAAGAGTATTATATCTATGTTTTTGATATTAAATCCAACAAAAGGTTTTGTCTAAATAGAAAACTCCAAACACATGAATAGTGTTTCAAAATAAGTTTTTCTAAGTATATGAAGCATGGATGTATATAGATTAAATCTAATATACATTAAACCATGTTAACTTATTTTGATTCTATCTATTCATTAAAACCAAGATCAGTTAAACCGAAAATCAAAATCAAAACATGAAACGTGTGTGTGTTGTGAACTTGAGCATATCACACTATCTAATCTTTACAATGGATTTAAAATAAATCTTAACTAAACAAACCGAAGCCTTCTTGTAGAACGCCGTCTCCAAATTGACTCGATCCAAACGCGATTCCCTGAGCTTGACTCCAACCGAGTGCTAGATATGAACTTGACGCTCGAGCTCTTAAATCACCATGTGAAAGCTTCAAAACACCTTTGTTGAAGCTAATCACCTGCTAATATCTTGATCAAATATCTGAAACTAAATATCATAAGATTATTAGTAAACTATAACTACATGAGTTAATCATCACCAAAACTAGAGTCGAAGGCCTCTCGGCCAACAACATAAAGAAAATAAAAATTTACATTACAAGAGAGACAAAAATCTAGGTTAAACCTATACAAGAATCTATCTACTCTCTACTTCTAATGTGTGGGGTATTTATAGGATAGAAATGGGTAAGAAAATAAGTCAAAAGATAGGGGCTGGCTATTTCTAAATTTGAATCCTCCCCTTATCTCCAAACTTTATTTAGTGTGGATATTCAATTCTGATCTGCAGCTTGTTGACGTGTTGATTGCTGAATATAATTTATCAAATGATAGAATTAAAAACAGTGACCAACGTAAGAGTTGTAACCCTTTAAGTCTTCTTTCTTGATCATCATGAATCACCATTGAGTTTCAGTAGCGAAAGTTATAATTCAAATACTAAAATATATCCAGTCTGAACTGAGTCTAAATTGCTTCATCTTATCCATTGATCTTCTGTCTGTCCATTTGACCCTTTGGATTTGAATTTCAGCTTTAGATTTGATGATCTATCTTTTTATTCTCAGTGAAACCGATAGGGTCTTCTTCTAATCCATTTTTCTTTAAATTTGAATGATATTATCTCATCTGATATACCCGATGTTCAGATAAAATGGTCTTTTAGAACCTCTATATTTGAATCGATCCCCTTTCTTTTGAACTTTTGGATTTAATTAGATAAATCTGTCTATCTCTCTTTTTATTTCCTTAATTATCCTACACACACCATTAAACATGAAAATACATTAATAGCAGAGTCTTATTTAAATAAAATGCAGAAGTGTGACACATATGATATGAAAACATGGAACGCACGTGTATGATCATACTTCCACACCTATCTTTTGCTCGTCCTCGAGCAAAACATCAAAACTAAATCTAAGAATTTTTTAGACCACTTTCGCAGGCCACACAATTGTACTGAGCACGTGTAACAAGTTGTTAAACCTCTAGGTTACCCCTAGAGGATGAGTTTTATCTCGTAAGGATTTTCAGCGGATTGCACCCACAAAATTCATAAAAAAAAATAAAAAGAAACAAAGTGTTAGTATTTTCAGGAAGCATTTTGAAAAAGAGAGAAAATAATTGAAGTATTATTATAAGAGTTCAAGTAATCTATAAGTTATATGAAAATCAAAATTTTCATTCCTAAACTTAGTCCCTATTTAAAAACTTGTTATCAATAAGGGTAAGGAGTCAAACTGTATATCTCATTTAATCTATTACTTTATCCTAAGTCATATATACTTTCGTGACTGTGAAATTTTGACTAAGGGTTCTTTCACTCTACTCTTATGCCTTATTTTATTTATTTATTTGTTTGTTATATATTTTTTATTTTATTTTTTCTTAGTTCTATTAGGCTTTCTAATCTTCTCATGTAATGTGCCTTTAATCATTGACTATCAAACTTGACGGTCTAGGGCACCGAGTGAGAAAACACCCCAAGGACTTAAAGGCTTGAGCAAACAAGGTCAGAAAACTAAGGATTTTATTATATAGACCACTTTTAGGCGTGAATTCTTATGCTTTATGAGGCGCAAATATCCAGCTTAATCTAAGGATATTTTATATAAATATATTTTTTCTTTTTTCTTTTTTTATATAAAATACAATAATCTTTGTTTTTGAACTCTAAGTGCATAAGTGTATAAAGCATGCATATTTCATCAAGATAAAAATTAATACTAAATTACTTTTTTAAATTTTCTTTCTAACTCTAAAACTTAAACAAATAATCTTATATTGACCAAGTATAAGAAATTCTAATTATGATTCTCATATTCCTTAAAATTAACTTAATTTCTTAAAAAAATATATCAAAATATTGTTCTCTTTTCAAAAAGTTTTTTTTAAGAAAGAAAAATGTTAATTTTTTTATTTTAAATAAAAAGAAAACCTTTGTTATGTTAGAACCCTCCCCCACACCTATCTCATGCATTATTCTCAATGTATGAATGAATGCATAGATGCATGAAAGAGAAGAAAGGAAAGAAAAATATTATCTTAAGGTGGTAATTCTGGTGGTGATCGGATTGGGTCAAGCGTTGCCACCCAATCAAGATAATGTGGTGGTTCACGGAACCCACCTTTATTGACCTCTTTTTATGTATATAATTACAATCCCCAATATGAATAGGATCATTAAAGATCCTATCATGAAACTTATTCTCTTTACATGATAAATCTTGAAAAATTATCACTGAGTCATTATAGTCAATACCTATGTTCAACAAAAAAATGTGAGTTGGTGAACTAATTGACTTGAATTCAAGAGTGATAGGTTCGGAAACCATTACTAACTCAAAAAAATCAACTTGGGATTGAAGAGTCTGTTTTGGTTTAAGAGTTGAGTCCAAATTAAAGAATTAAAATTCACATTCTTCCTCCATCAATGAAATATGACTATTCAAATTTGGTGATTCAATTTCTAGATCTATGTGTATGAGAATAAATGCTAGCTCTAAAAATTGGTCCAAATTGGGTAATGATACCGGAGTCAACATAAAGTCGAAAATGGAAATTGAATCACAAGGTTGGGGATCAGGGTCACATTCACATTCTAGTTCAATCTCATTGAATGAAAAACCTGCCAATTTGTCCAAGGTTTGAAATTAGTCAAGTTCAATTTTGTGTGATAAAATTGAGTTTTGATCAAAGTCTCCAAGATACAAAGATTCTTCGTTCCTATCAATATACCTAGGGCAATCTTGAATGGTCAAATATGTGTTAGGTAGAGATTTCTCATTTTTATCTTTCACTATATTGATATAACAACTCATTTATGCTTTTAGCCTATTGATAGATTGAGAAAAATTATTTTCAGACTGAATCAGGTTTTCTATACACCTATCTGAATCCATAGGTTCTTTTTCTTGTTGTAAGACTTGAAACATGGAGTAAGGATCTTGGATTTGGGAGTGATTGAGGTTGAACCTGCACACAAATACAGTATTTTAGATTTTAAGATTAAAGAGTGCAACTTACTCAATTCTACCGCAATAGCAAGTGGCTATGCGGGTCGTGATCCACAAGGAGGGACTAGCGATGGAAGCTTTTGAGTAAGTCTTCTTTTAAGATACAAAGTTTGGTTAAAGTTCTTCTTTAGTTCTTTAAAAGAAAAAGAGAAAAATTAGGTTAAAGTTAAGTGAGGAAGAAAGTGGTAGAATGAGAAGGTGAAAAAAAATGATTATTTACAAAGAAATTGAAAATGGAAAGAAGTGGGTGTTATTGGTGTTCTAAACTAAAGAATAAAAGAAAAGAAAAGATACTAAAATAAATTACTTACTTCTTTAGGTCAAATACCTACCTTGAATCTTTTGCAATGATGTTACCTTGAAGTGAGGCGATCAACGTATAGCCCATAAGAGTTGATTCCCGTTTCCTCCACATTATATGATCAAGACGTTGCAAGTATGAAGTGATATAGAATGAAAATCAAAATCCATCGTCATGAGCTATCGGTGGCACTCGCAAAGGCAAGGCTCTTTCGATGCTTTTAGACTCACTTGGAGAGCAATTGTTCCAAAAGAAGAAAAGTAGAGAAGAAGAAGAAGAACAAAAAAACAAAGTACATACAAAAGGAAACTACAGTTTCGATTTCATAACAATAAGAGAAAAGAAGGAAATCTATACCGGTGTCACTCTCAGTACAAGCTTCGTTCTCGTTCTCCTATGAAACTCTGATCTCCTCTGATTTACATAAATTAAAACTAAAAATTACATGAAAAGAAAAATAAAAACCTACACTACAAAGAATGAAAAACTGGACTAATTCCTATCTCTGCATGGTCGTCCTCTGGAGGCTCTGAAAATCCCAGTATTTATAGGCAACACCCAACCTATAGGAGCGTATGAAGATAGGTGGAGCAAACGCTCCCCCTAACTCACCAACAAAGCCGCGAAAACGCGGCTTTGGCCGCGTTTTCGCGGCCAGGGTGTCGCCAGGTGGCCACACCCTGTTGGTGGTACTTCCCGATTTCTTGATTTGTATTTATCTTTATCTGGATTTGTAGTTTATGTCTGGGATTTTGACGAAATGGCCTTTGATCCTTGGCTTCAACTGATCGATTGTAGGGATTTGTTCTAATTGGTTTTCAACCGATCTGAACCGATCTGATCTGCCCTGATTTACTGAGTCCAAATTAATTCTGATTTAATTCAGAATTTGATGGCTTTTGGGCTCATTTCTCTTCACTCTCCTTTAGGAATGGGCCTGCAAATAAATTAAACATTTAATTAGGAAAATGCAGAGTTTATTCTATAATAAGTAGGAGAATATGATAATAAATGTGCAATATTAGTGACCAATCACACCCCCATATCTATCTTTTGCTCATCCTCGAGCAAAACAACTAAACTATACTAAGGATTATTAGACCACTTTCGCAGGTCACTCGATTGCACTGAGCATGTGCAACAAGCCGTTAAACATCTAGGTTTCCCCTAGAGAACGAGTTTTGTTTCGTGAGGATTTTCAGTGGATTACACCCACAAAATCCATAAAGAAAGAGAAACAAAACAGTTAGTATTTTTGAAAAGCATTTTGAAAGAGAAAAATATTTGAAATATAATTATAAGATTTAAGTAATCTATAAGTTATAGGAAAACCGAAGTCTCTATTCAAAAATTTGTTATCAATCAAAGTAAGGAGTCAAATTGTACTTCTCATTTAGTCTATTACTTTACCCTAAGTCATATGCACCTTGTGACCGTGAAAATTTTGACTAAGGGTTCATTAACTCTAACTCTTATGCCTTATATATATATATATATATATATATATTATATATATATATATATATATATATATATATATATATATATATATTGTTATATTATTCCTTAGTTCTATTAGGCTTTCTAATCTGCCTATGTAACGAGCCTTTAATCGATGACTCCCAAACCAAACGGTCTTAGGGCACCGGGAGAGAAAATGCCCCAAGGACTTAAGGACTCGAGCAAACAAGGCCACAAAACTAAGGATTTTATTATTTGAACCCCTTTTAGGCGTGAATACTTATGCTTTATTAGGCACAAATACCCAGCTTAATCAGAGGATTTTTATATATTTTTTTCTCAAATTTATCTAATCATCTTTCGCATAAATACTAAGGCTTGCTTAGGCCAAAGCACCTAGCTAATTAATAATTAGATTTGTTCATCTTTCATAGATCTATATTTATATATATATATATATATAAGGCATAAGAATCTTTGTTTTTGAACCCTAAGTGTGTAAGTGTATGAAGTGTGCATATTTCATTAAGGTAAAGATCAAGACTAGATTACTTTAACAAATTATCTTCCTAACCAAAAAATCAAACAAATAATCTTATTTTGACCAAGTTTAAGAAATCCTAATTTTGATTTTCCTATTCCTTAAAATTGACTCAATTTCTTACAAAAAATATGTCAAAATATTGTTTCTATTTTCAAAAAGTTTTTTTAAAAGTAAAGAAAAAGTGTTAATTTTTTTTTAAAGTTATATTAGAACCCTCCCCCACACCTATCTCATACATTATCCTCAATGTATGAATTAATGCTTAGATGCATGAAAAAGAAGAAAGGGAAGGAAAATGTTACCTTAAGGTGGCGGTTCCGGTGGTGGTCTGATTGGTCCACGAAATGCGGCCCAATCGACTTTTCGTAGAGTTCGGAGGAACCCACTAGAAATCTCTCTAATATAACCCATTAAAATGATATATCCATAAAGGATTTTTATTAAAAATTTAACCCCATCTAATTTCCAAATTCCATAATTAATTTCGGAGTCAAATTTGTCAACCGCCTTGTCCCAAAATGGACTGTGAAAAGATAGAATGATTGACTTAGACTCAGGAAGTACTGGAACTAATACCGACTCAGGAAAGTGACTTAAGTCAAGTAAAGGTTCAGTAGTCAAGATTGGTTCAGAAAGTGGGTCCAAATCAAGAAGTTGAAACTCAAGTCCACATTCAGTTTCCAACAATGGAATGTGACTTAATATGGTGATTCAAGTTCAAGAATGATAGGTGTGGGAATAAAAACTGACTCTAAAATATTACTCAAGTCACGTAACAAAATAGGAGTCAATATTGATTCGGAATTTGAACTGGATCACAGATTTAAGAATCTAGGTCACATTTCTCATTGAGTTCAATTTCATAAAAATGAGAACTTGCCAATTTATCAATGGGACTTTCAAAATTATAAAATTGATCAAATTCAATATGATGATCATCAAAGATGGGTGATTCAATTTCATGATGAATTGGCACAGGATCCAATGTTGACTCGGGAAAAAGATTGAAATTAGGTGAAGATACCGGAGTCATTATTGAATTAGGAAGTAGAATTGAATCACTAAGTTGAGGTTCAGGATCATATTCATTCTCAAGTTCTATTTCAGGAAAGGAATAACTTGTCAAACTGTCAATATCATTTTCAAAATTTGGAGCTTAGGCAAGTTCAAATGATTGTTCTGAAATGGAACTTTGATTTCCAAAACAACATGACTCTTCGGCTCGAACAGAATGGATAGCGACATCAGAACTGGTCAAACGGTGAGAACGTAGAGTTTGGACCATCATATCTATGTCACGATTACGAGCGTTTTGAGCCTGAGTCATGGCTTCAAGCATCTTTTCATAGTTGATTGGTTCATCGTTTTATTGAAAAGATGAAGTGTTGTCTTGGAATTGGTGGTGAAGTTGTGAGTCCATCAGATTTTGTGATTTTTGTTTGGACTCACGCATACTCATTTCCAAAATTGATGGTTTTCTATTTTGGACTGGTGGAACTGAGTATGAATCTTAAAAATATTGTGGACAAGGTGGATAAGGAGGGCAAGTTGGTTGAAAATTGGACTCGGGGGAGGTGAATCCCCACTGACTCTGTGAAGAGTTGAAATTATTCTAGAAATCATGGTTATAAGATTGGGGGCATGGGTTATATTGATTCAGATAAGACCAATCCGGCACACTAGGTTGGTTAAAGTTATGATATGTCGGGTTGGTAATATCCGAAAAAGAGGTTGATGTGTAATATGGATTACCATTAAAATTGAAAAAATTGTTGTTATAAGCCATATCACACAATAAAACACAACAAAGAGAAAAAAAAACAAATAAGCAAACAAAAAGAAAAAAATTCTAACCTAAGTTAGGGTAGACCTTTGACCTGGACGACTCCTAACTGGTTAGACTGTCCATAGGAGGTATAATGCAGACTTTGACCACAAGCTAATCAGCCAGGTCAGGGCAAGATTGGTGGGACGTTATCCATCAAAGACGTTCCTTATTATGTAACCACCAACCTTCGGGCTTTCGGCCCTTAATACCCTTCCTAGACACTGATTTGGTAGGAGTCAAATTCCAACACCTTTCCCCCTTAGGATAATCTCCTAATTGAATCCGAGATGTCCCTAGGGCCAACGTCTACTCATTTTTAGTTAGGCTTGGGTTAGTGAGTGAGGAGATTATTTGTGGGCTAAGGGAGGGTGATGACTTCCCCACCTTATCTTGTTTATAGGACAAGCCCTTAGATCAATTTAGTGCGGTGTACAAGAAAAGCAACACTTAAGCAATGTAAACAATCCAAAAGTGTTCTTATACTAGATGCTATGCACACGTACCTTTGCTCCAGCACTCTTCAATAGTAAATAGAAAATGTAATGAAATAGACACGTGCCTAAATGCAAAGTCTAAATCATTTTAGCAGTTACAATCATCATTTTACTGTTGAGGTTAGAATGTAAATACAGTGAATCAAACAAGGAAATAAATGCTACAGATATTTAAATTGCGCAATTCAGCCAACCTGCAGAAAATACAGGTTGGTAGTTCACTCAGTTTACCACAGGAATGTAGCAAATTTGAGGGCTTCTTGGCTCTGCTTTCTTGAGCAGAGTCCAAGGCCACTTATGTGTCCACTGCAGCAAGAATTCTTGTTGTTGAATTTGTACAAAAAAATAAAGAAGAAAGTTAACCAAAAATATAAACTTTAAAGAGAATTACTTACTGTCCCTCCCCGGCAACGGCGCCAAAATTTGATTGAGGTTGAACCTGCACACAAATACAGTATTTTAGATTTAAGATTAAAGAGTGCAAGTTACTCAATTCTACCGCAATAGCAAGTGGCTATGCGGGTCGTGATCCACAAGGAGGGACTAGCGATGGAAGCTTTTGAGTAAGTCTTCTTTTAAGATACAAAGTTTGGTTAAAGTTCTTCTTTAGTTCTTTAAAAGAAAAAGAGAAAAATTAGGTTAAAGTTAAGTGAGGAAGAAAGTGGTAGAATGAGAAGGTGGAAAAAAATAGAAAATGATTATTTACAAAGAAATTGAAAATGGAAAGAAGTGGGTGTTGTTGGTGTTCTAAACTAAAGAATAAAAGAAAAGAAAAGATACTAAAATAAATTACTTACTTCTTTTGGCCAAATACCTACCTTGAATCTTTTGCAATGATGTTACCTTGAAGTGAGGCGATCAACGTATAGCCCATAAGAGTTGATTCCCGTTTCCTCCACATTATATCATCAAGACGTTGTAAGTATGAAGTGATACAGAATGAAACTCAAAATCCATCATCATGAACTATCGGTGGCACTCGCATAGGCAAGGCTCTTTCGATACTTTTAGACTCACTTGGAGAGCAATTGTTCCAAAAGAAGAAAAGTAGAGAAGAAGAAGAAGAAGAACACAAAAACAAAGTACATACAAAAGGAAACTACAGATTCGATTTCATAACAATAAGAGAAAAGAAAGAAATCTTACACCGGTGTCACTCTCAGCACAAGCTTCGTTCTCGTTCTCCTATGAAACTCTGATCTCCTCTGATTTACATAAATTAAAACTAAAAATTACATGAAAAGAAAAACAAAAACCTACACTACAAAGAATGAAAAACTGGACTAATTCTTATCTCTGCATGGTCGTCCCTTGGAGGCTCTGAAAATCCCAGTATTTATAGGCAAAACCCAACCTATAGGAGCGTATGAAGATAGGGGGAGCAAACCTCCCCCTAACTCACCAACAAAGCCGCGAAAACGCGGCTTTGGCCGCGTTTCTGCGGTCAGGGTGTGGCCACCTGGCCACACCCTATTGGTGGTGCTCCCCGGTTTCTTGATTTGTATTTATCTTTATCTGGATTTGCAGTTTATGTCCGGGATTTTGATGAAATGGCCTTTGATCCTTAGCTTCAACCGATCGATTTGTAGGGATTTCTTCTAACTGGTTTTCAACCGATCTGAACCGACCTGATCTGCCCTTATTTACTGAGTTCAAATTAATTCTGATTTAATTCAGAATTTGATGGGCTTTTGGGCTCATTTCTCTTCACTCTCCTTTAGGAATGGGCCTGCAAATAAATTAAACATTTAATTAGGAAAATGCAGAGTTTATTTTATAATAAGTAGGAGAATATGATAATAAATGTGCAATATTAGTGACCAATCAGGGAGTCTTGTCAGAATTGTGAGTCCATTATATTCAGCTTTTACTCTTGGGACTCAATCATGGCTTCTCTACTTTTCATAGCCTTAGATTTTTCTTTTATTGGTTGATCATGACTAGGAAAATTATAGGCCAAACGTTGGAATGGTGGTCGACAATATAACTTAGGGGAGTTGTATTCCCATTGACTCTGTGAAGAGTAATGATGATTATTCCAGTCTTATTCATAGTATTGAGAGTGGGGCATGTATTAATTCAAACAAAACGAATTCGATAAACTACGTTTGTTAAAGTTATGATATGCCAGTTTGGTAATATCCGAGTCAAAAGAGGTCAGGGTGTAATATGGATTCCATTAAAATTAGAAAAATTGTTGTTATAAGCCATATCACACAAGAAATGTCAAAAATAAACAAAGAAAAATAAACAAATAAATAAACAAATAAAAAATCTAACCTAAGTTAGAGTAGAACTTAGACCTAGACGACTCCTAACTGGTTAGACTGTGCACGAGGGGTATATTGCAGAATCTGATCACAAGTTAATCGGCCAACTAACGGCAAGATCAGTGGGAGGTATCTGTGCATAAGCAATGAGCCTAATTATGCCAAACCGCTGTTCTTCGAGGTTTCGCCTCATCAATCCCCAACCTTTGACACCAATTTGGCAAGAGTCAAATTCTAATCAACTTACCCCTTAGGTCAGTCTCCTATTTGAGTTTGAGATTTTCCTAGGGCAAACGTCTACTCAGTTTTAGTTAGACTTGGATTAGTGAGTGAGAAGATTGTTTGTGAGCTAAGGGAGGATAATTACTTTCCCACCTTATCTTGCTTATAGGAAAAGCCCTTAATTTAGTTTAGTGCAGTGTACAAGCATATAGAAAAAAAAACACTCAAGCAATTTTTCATACAAGAATGAACCTTATACTAAATACTATGCACATACCTCGGCTCCAGCACTCTTAAACAGTAAATAAAAAATGTAAAAAATAGACACATGCCTAAATGCAAAGTCTAAACCGTTTTTAGCAATCAACGTTTTACTGTTGAATTAGAAATGTATGTACAATGAGTTAAATATGAAAATAAATAGCTACAAAAATTTAAACTTTGCAATTCAGCCAACCTACAAAATATACAAGTTAGTAGTTCACTCAGATTGCCACGGGAATGTAGCAAATCTGAGGGCTTCAGGGCTCTACTTTTTTGAGCAGAGTTCAGGGCCACTTATATGTCCACTGCATCAAAAATTTTCTTAT
Organism: Agave tequilana; assembly: GCA_038442645.1. Classification (NCBI taxonomy): domain Eukaryota; kingdom Viridiplantae; phylum Streptophyta; class Magnoliopsida; order Asparagales; family Asparagaceae; genus Agave; species Agave tequilana. The sequence goes on from JAVJIF010012460.1 coordinate 37,735, forward strand.
TGTTAAATCTGTACACCAAGAACAGAGAAGAAAGTTAATCAATAAAGTAAATAAAAAAAAGAGTTACTTACTGTTCCTCCCTAGCAACAGCGCTAAAATTTGATTGAGTTGAAACCTGCACACAGAAAATATAGAATTTCAGAACTTTATAATAGAAGTATGCAAGTACTCAATAGTACCGCTATAGCAAGTGTCTAGCAGGTCATGATCCACAAGGAGGGACTAGCGATGAAAGCTTTAGGATCTTCCCCATTCCCAATCTATACTACGAATAAAAAGGCAAGCTAAACTAGAAAAGGAATAGTTGTTCATCATCATAAGCCATCAAGGGCACTAACAATGGCAAAGCAGTCTTGAGGCTATTGGATTCACTAGGATTACAAACACATCAGAGGAAAGCAAACCAAAATAAGACTAAAGAAAAAAAGTAACTTTTGATTAGATTAAATAACAATGAAAGAAAAGAGGAATATTAACACTGGTGTCACTCTCAGTACAAGCACCTTTCTCATTCCTCCATGAAATTCTTTCTCTCCTCTCAGTTACATAAAGAAAATAAAAATTTACATTGAAAGAGAAAGAAAAACCTAGGTTAAACCTATACAAGAATCTATTCTACTCTCTACTTCTGATGTGTGGGGTATTTATAGGATAGAAATGGATAAGAAAACAAGTCAAAAGATAGGGGGCTGGCTATTTCTGAATTTGAATCCTCCACTTATCTCCAAACTTTATTTGATGTGGATATTCAATTCGAATCTGTAACTTATTGGCGTGTTGATTGCTGAATATAATTTATCAAATGATAGAATTAGAAATAGTGATCAACATAAGAGTTGTAGCCCTTTAAGTCTTCTTTCTGTATCATCTTGAATCATTAGATTTGAGTTTCGGTAGCAAAAATTATGATTCCAATATTAAAATATATCTAGTCTGAATCTGAGTCTACATTGCTTCATCTCATCCATTGATATTCTCTCTATCTAATTATCCTTTTGGATTTTGAATTTCTGTTTTAGATCTGATGATCTATCTCTTTATCCTTAGTGAAACTGACAGGGACTTCTTCTAGTCCATTTTTCTTTGAATTTGAATGATATTATCTCATCTGACATACCCGGTCTTCAGATAAGATGGCCTTTAGAACCTCTGGATTTGAATCGATCTCCTTTTTTTTTGAACTTTTAGATTTAATTGAATAAATCTGTCTAACACTCTTTTTTCTTCCTTAATTACCCTACACACTATTAAATATGAAAATAAATTAATAGCGGAGTTTTATTTAAATAAAAATGTAGAAGTGTGACACATATGATATAAAAAATGCAACGCACGTGTGTGATCAGGAATCGCTAGAAAAGAGGGTTCGCTGCTCAGAGGTGATAAACTGGACATAACAACGAAAAGAGTTCCTATCGGATTGGGAAGTTAGCTCTGGATATCTAGTTCAGAGATGACATACTGGACATAACTGATTAGGAATCACCATACATGAAGCCATGTCATTCAGAGGTGACGAACATAACATAATAACAAAGAAAGGTGAGATTGGATATTCGTCGGATCAGAGGTGATGAACTGGACATAACTGATTAGAAATTACTAAACTCGGAGTGTTTACTATTTAAAGGTGACGAACTGGACATAACAGTAAACAAAAAGGGGAGACTTGGCTATCTGTCAGTTCAGAGGTGATGAATTGGACATGACCGATTGAGAGCCACCAAGCTCAAAATTTTATCATTCAGAGGTGATGATCTAGACATGATGACAAAATAGAGGTGAACCTGGTTTTAGTGACCCATCTATTAAGAGGTGACAAACTAGACATGATAGACTAAGACACACTAAACTCTGAATCCGCTATCAGAGATAGTAGCATTAACTTAGCAGTTAGCCCACTAGGGACTGCAAGGGTGAAGTGGATTTAGGCACCCATTGATTTAGAGGTAATATGGATATGACCAACTAAGAGACACCAGGCTTGCAATTCGATATTCAGAGGTAGTCGTATTAACTTGACAGCAAGAACTCCCGACCCTGACCGGGAAAGGAGAACAAGATTATGGACTCGTCTGTTCAGGGGTGATAAACTGGACATGACAGTTAGAGTACTATAAAAGGGGAGAGATCTAGGCACCTGTCGGTTCAGAGGTAATATGGACATAATTGATTGGGAGTTACTAGACTTAAACCCCTATCGTCCAGAGGTGGCGAACTGGATATAACGTCAAAAGAGTAGTCCATACTGGACTGGAAGATGAGACTTGGTTATTTGTCGGTTCAGAGGTAACATAAACATAGTCGACTGAGAAACCACCAAGTTTAGAATTTCTACCTTTCAGAGGTGACAAGCTGGACATGACGGTAAAAGAAATAATTTTGCTGGAGAAATAGGACTTGATCATAAACTCTATAGGGAAATTGGTATTTTTCTTGAAAATTATTTGGAAGAAATTATCAGAGGTATATTGTTTACATGACAACCAGGAAAGTCCACTGGGGACTGAAAAAGAGAATAATAGACTTCGAGGGGAGTCTATCAGAAACTCGCTGGGGCGTTAGAAAAATGAATCTCATAAGAGATTATAAGGAATTTAGCATTCTCTACGATGTCAGAAGTAATCATTAACGTGACATAAAGAACTCTATAGAAATTATGTAGGGTGATGATTGTTCCCTAAAAAATTATTAGAGGTAATCATTAACGTAACAACCAAATTTCTTGCTGGGGAATTAGAAGGAGATTTTGTCCAATGTGATTATAACAACTTCTCCGCTTGGGGATTTGCCTAATCAACTTGTCAGAGGTGTGATGTTAACTTGATAAGGATTCATTTACTATTAGAGGTGTTTGAATATAACAGCAATTTAAGTGGACCTATTATTCTAAAGAGAATGACAATTGTAGTTTGATCTGCTGGGGATATTAGCAAGATTCGTCGGGATACACAAAAAGTTTTACTGTCAGAAATGTGAGCTTTAAGCATGATAGTTCTGATCTATGATTTATTTCATTAAAAAAATAAATACAACCTTTTGTGGTCCTACATTCCATGGAAGGGAATTGGTAGGGGACTTTGGAGAGAAAAGCGGGATCAGGTCCCTTAGGATTTTTAGCAAATCCTCAGCTATCAAAGAGTTTGGTATGCCTTTACCAACTATCATTTGGTTAGGCTAGCAATGCTATTCCCCTCAGTATGATGAGTTGTTGAGAATTTTATATTGGGCTTAGAAGTCAATGTTTTCCTCTAACCTTATTCACCAAAGGCTTTAGTCACATGAATTGAATATTTTTGTATTCCACTGGTGACCTCTAAAATCTCACTTGGGATTAAAGAGTTAAGTCTAAACTTTATAGGAGGTATAGTGTTAACGTGATTATGGATAGCACTTGTCGTTGATTGGCATCAAGAGCGTGTCACCATTTGGATTCACTAGGCGATAAGCTCTACGCAAGTGGACTACCTTTACTATGAAAGGTTGTTCCCATTTGGTTGGTGGAATGACATATTCCAACCCCCTGCGTGTTTTTCGACGTCATTGGCTATTGTGTCTCGTCGGGGGTCAGGTTGTACTATCACAAGTATTATTTGCTAGATCTAGTATCTGTCAGCTATCAAATAACAGTTGAGACATTGTCTCCTCTTCAGGGCTGCTGAGAGAAGTTGCCGGTGCGGTGTCATCTACTGCGTGAGATATTACAAGACTTGCCTTTAACTTTGGACTGACTTCAGTCTCATTGCTTTAGCAAGTGATGGGATAAGACCTATGGCTTTTGGAAGTAGAGTTGACTACCTCCATACTCTCTTTTAGGATAGAGGTTAGGCAGTGGCCCTTTTATGTTCTGAATTCAGGGTCAAAACACCCGCTTCAATCGGCGTTTGGATTTTGTCCTTAAGGACATTGCACCTGCAAGTAGGATGATGAACCATCCTATGGAAAAGATAATAGTTAGGATCTTTCGTTCGTTCCACTTCATCTGGGCGTCTAGACTATGGCAACTTAAGCTTGTTGCCTTTGTTGAGCAAGTGAAAAAGTGTCACCACATGCTCATCTTTGAAGGAGTATTGTCTCTGATACTCTGAAGTCTTGTTGGAGTTACCTTTCTTTGATCGAGTTCCTCTATATACTTCCAACACTAATGTATTAAAAAATTCAGCCGTGTCATAGCATTTGGTGTTGATTCCCCACCTGCTTTTGCGGGTCTCAAACTTTTTAGCTAATTTTTCAGCTATCTCGGCTTTTTCAATAAGCTCCTTCCAAGTGTGGGTTTTGACGGCTCCCATACGAACTTTCACTTTATCAAGAAAGTTATGCCTACATGTCTGAAGCAACATAAGCAAAGGTATGCCTGCAGAACACATAAGAGAAAGATTACGGAACCCATCTATGTAATCCCGTATAGATTCTCCTCCTTTCTGGACTGTTGAAAGGAGTGTGTCCATGGTCAGATCGGTATCATTCTCGTAGAATCGAGAGAGGAATCAGGTCCCCAAATCGAGCCAAGAATTGATGGAGTCCACGTAGAGACTCCTGAACAAATCAAAGGCTACCCCCCTTGAGGGTGTAATGAACAATCTAGCCATGATAACATCATTACCTACTATATTACCGGTTTGCGGTCAGAAGTAGTAAATGTGCTGATTGGCGAGCTTTTGCCATCATACAAGTGCAGCGTTGGTGGCTTGAAGTTTAGTGGATATAGGACTGAATCCTATTCCAAGGGGTAAGGACGGACTGCCTCTACTTTCTTCAGTTCATCCATTTAGGCTAGGGATGCTATCTGAGCTTGGATGTCTTTGATCACTTCAGCATTGATTGAAGAGCCCTCCTTTGAATGATCGATCTTGGGAGGTTCATTATTATTGTTTTCCTCATTTTCGTGATTACTACCGGTTGTGTTATTATTATTATTCCTGTTTGTCAGGTACTGAGCCAATATTTGCTGGATGTAGTCCAAAGCTTCTTGTTAGGCCTTGGAAGTCTGCTCCTATGTCTCCATTCGATGATGAAGATCATCATCATTGTTATTATTAGCTATGTTGGTTGATACGAATCCTGCTCGCACAGAGCTGATGGTGGCGGAGGAAGAGTAGCCGCTGGCTTCTTCCTCATCATCGGACCATTGAAAGTGGCGTCTCAATGGTTTTGGCAACATATCTTCTGAGAAAGAAGGTCGTTCATAATTATAGGGTATTGCTATCCTGGAATGAGTACCTTGAAAGGCACCCTTTTGTTCGACCAGAACCTGACCCTAAGCCAGGGCTATAGTCGGGCCCTGGAGAACTGAATGAGAAAGTGTGAACCCCCCTGTTTCCTTCTTTGAAATCTTAGCAGATCCCTTCCCCTGCTTATCATATTGACAGAGGTAGCTGCGAAGGAGGCACCTTCACTGTCTTCTTCTTTCGAGACTTAGGTTTCTCAGAAGTTTGAACTGACAGCCGTTGAACACTGATTGCTGGCTTGGAGGAGAAATTGTGGGGATTGACCCCAAACAATAGTGGATGGAATGTACCATCACAGGTTGACACTCCGCTTGTCTGCACTAGGCTGGCGAGATGTGAACTAGCTCTTCGGCGCGGAGTCTCCGCTTGTTGCTCATATAATCCCCCAAGTTTGTGTTACCTGGATCCAACTAATCCAACACGGAGACTCGGGGAAATGAAATTTTAGCCTGCTTGAGTTCAGAAACCCTGAGCTTAGCCTTCAAAGTTTTCTTTTTGGCTATATGAGAAGCTAAGATAGCTTCCCCTGAAAGAGCAACTTCGCAAGGTGAAGCTGATGTTTTAGCTCTACCTTTGAAAGTGAGCTTAGCTTTACTATGCAGAGTTCCTCCCTTGAGCAAGGCTGAAATAGCTTCATGGTCAGCACTTAGGGGTGCTTCATTTTTAACCTCGCGGTTAAGATCCTTAGAACTTAGTGCTTTAGTCCTAGCTTCACGGCTAAAAACTTTAGCACTAGGTACTGGAGTGAGAGCGATGCTGAATCAGCAACGCTATTAGCACACAAAGGTGCTTTAGCCTTAGCTTCGTATGATAGGCGAGGATGAACGCTACAAAGAGTTGAATTAGCTTCACCTGATGACGTTATCTGAGCACTTAGTGCTTTAGTTTTACCACTAGCGGCGAGCCTAGCACTACCCAATAGTGCTGATGATGTAAGTGGGGCTGCAGTAGCCTCGCGATTAGCACAAAGTGCTTTAGTCTTAGCCTCGCATGACAGACGGGGCTTAACTCTGTGAAGAGCTGAAATAGTCTCACAGTCAGAGACAATTTAGCTTCGCAGTAAGCAAAATCAAGAGATCTATCTCTAGCCTCGCATGAGATTACAGATTTTATAATCCACATAGCTTTAGCAGAGGCTGTTTTAGGTTCACGAGGAACCTTTATAGCTTCACGCACAGTGTTAACATGCTGGCACAAGGCTATGTTAGTCTTCACTGAGACTGTGCTAGACTCGCATAGAGTCTGTTTAGCCTCTCCTGGGACTGTAATAAGCTTAGAGAGAACCTTATTCATCTCAACAGAGACTTGCTTCTAAGAAATAGCCAGAAGGCTCTAGCTACGCCGACCTCCCTGTGCTTGCGCACAAGTAGGGGACATTTGCTACCCCAAAAAGAAATTATTCGAACTTCTCTTGGTCAAAGTGAATGACCAATGTTTCAGCAATAGACCCGAGGGTCTAATCGTCACATTATGACACTTGATTCTCAGCAGTGGAGAATATATTCCCCAGCGGAGTCGCCATCTTGTTTTCCATTGAAAATTCAATTAGGGAAAACTAACAAAAAAGATCGACGACCGAAATTGCAAGTAATTCTTTAAAAAAAAAAGAAAATTACAAGTAGATCTTCTTTGGGATTTCTGAAAAAGTGTGTTGGTGGGAGTCTGATCAGCGCGACCACTTTGTCCTGTTGACGATGTGATCGATCGATCTTTGCATTGGAATTCCTTCTCGCCTGGCTCTAGAGATTTCTTGGAAGGGAGGAAGATCTTAGGATATTAACACCCTGAATTTATCATTGTAGGATTAGAGAAGTGATTATTTGAATTCTTAGAAGCGAGAGAGTAGATCTTTTGTTAGCTTAAGATTTGAAGCCACCAAAAAAGCTTATGCTCTTCAAAAAGCTTCTTGGATTTGAATTTCTTCAAGGCTCTGAGCCTAGCCTACTAGTGGACTATTTATAGGCTCAATAGGGAGTTATGATTCTCTTGATTATCTCCTCTTAATGAGGGATCATGGTGTAACTACCCATTAACTCCCCCCACTAACTTAGTGGGGGTGGTTACTCTCCTCAGGCAAAGCTATCTAGAGAGCTTCAGGAGAAACTATAACTAGCCTCGGGAGAAGCTAGAATTATCTTCATGCGAAGCTGTAAGTTAGCTCTCTGCAGAGCTATGAAGAGTTTCATGCGAAGCTATCAAGAAAACCTTAGGAGAAGCTATAAGTTAGCTCTCTGTAGAGTTATGAAGAGCTTCATGCGAAGCTATCAAGATAGCTTCAGGAGAAGCTATAATTAGCCTCAGGAGAAGCTAGAATTAGCTTCAGGAGAAGCTGTAAGTTAGCTCCCTGTAGGGTTATGAAGAGCTTCATGCGAAGCTATCAAGAAAACTTCAGGAGAAGCTATAATTAGCCTCAAGAGAAGTTATAATTACCTTTAGGCGAAGCTGTAAGTTAGCTATCTGCAAAACTATGAAGAACTTCATTCGAAACTATGAAGAAAGCTTCAGGAGAAGCTATAATTAGCTTCAGACGAAGCAAGAATTAGCTTTAGGTAAAGCTGTAAGTTAGTTCTCTGCGGAGCCATGAAGAGCTTCATGTGAAGCTATCAAGAAAGCTTCAGGAGAAGCTATAATTAGCCTCAAGTGAAGATAGAATTAGCTTCAGGCGAAGCTGTAAGTTAGCTCTCTGTAGTGCTATGAAGAGCTTCATGCAAAACTATCAAGAAAGCTTCAGAAGAAGTTATAATTAGCCTCGGGAGAAGCTAGAATTAGCTTCAGGTAAAGCTGCAAGTTAGCTCTCTGTAGAGTTATTAAGAGCTTCATGCGAAGCAATACAAACTTAGCCTCTCAGGCAAGGCCATCCCCTTGGGCTCATACGAGGCTAAGTGTTGAGCTAACTTAGCATCTTAGACCTGCTTTGATCTCTTCAAAGGCAACCTTGGCTTACTATCTGCTTCACTAGATTAGTAGAGTCAAAATCGTTGCTTTGTCCCTCGAGGGTAGGCAGAAACTGGCCGTCAGCTTGTCTATGACTTATCTTTTGTAAATGTCGACAAGTTAGACATCGTTCAGACCGGTTGAAGAGCTGTCTGAGAGTTTATATTTTTAGAGTGTCAAAAGACATGTCTTATAATCTCTTGTTCGGATGACCATGAATCCATGCCAACGGGATCATCCCTTCCACACTGCACCAGTGCTTCAAATATGTGGGAGACAATGTTGTGGTCCTAACTTTATTTGTTGAAGTGCAAATGTTCAAAGAAGTGGAGAATTACTTCACTGATTCCCTTCTCTACCAAGAGAATATCGAGCCACCGAAACTATCATTGCCCGATGATGTCGACAGTGGCATGAGGCAGACTCAGAATCAGAAAAAGATGTGTCAGTTACTATTAACATAGAACCAATTGTAGGTATCTAAATAATCCTGATTATAATAGCTCTACCGAAAATGAGAGCGTGTGGGTCCTTAATGAGAATATTGCTTTTGATTACTCTTTGTGTTTTGATGGTGTATCTGTCAATGTTAGTTCCTTGCACATGCCCTTACCAATCTAAAAAATGTTATGCATGCATATATAGGACAATGAAGGGTTTATATTCATTGTCCCTCCTCCTAAAAGGGACCAATCACCAATTGTATCGGCAGAGGCCGGGCTCAAGCTCCGACATCCAGAGAATCAGACAATAACTTGGAACCTCCACAATTCTTTTATTACGCATGGGCATCGCACCACATGATGAAAAGAATGGGGTACATTTTAAATCGTGGAAATGGTTTGAATTTCAGTAATGGGTGGTGAATACCTTTGCAGTCTTTCATACATGAGGGAAAACCTCCTAACTATTATGACCGCGCACGCAGGGGGTTGGGATATGTTACCCCATCCCCCTAGTCGGAACCAGAGCCTAATGAGTCTCTACCATCATAATTTTTAGATTCATCCAGCTAGGATTTTGATTGTAGGGTGGGGGTACTCTTTAAGAAGATCTTAGCCAACATGACGTCCATTAGTCAGGCAGAGTAAGACGAAGACATCGAGCACTTAACGTTGATCCGTGGGCTCAACAACTTAATCTTCAATGGAAAAGTGTTTTGAACAGTGCGAACCTCCAACTGAAGAAAAGGTGATCCAAGTCGACGTAGGCGATCAAGCACATCCAAAGCTTATCTCGTCAGGCAAAAGCCTATCGTCAATAGAGAAATAAGACCTCATATCCCTCATACGGGAGTATATTGACGTTTTTGTTTGGAGCTATGAAGGCATGCTGGCCTCGATCCTCATGTGGCTATGCATTATCTCAAGATCAAACCAGATGCTAAACAGTTTAAGCAACAACAACGATGGTTTTGACCTGACATCATGGAAGCTATTGAAATCGAAGTGCATAAACTCATTGAATGCGGCTTCATTCGAGAGAAGCAGCACCCAGACTGGGTTGTTAATATTGTCCTTGTGCTTAAAAAAATTGAAAAGATTAGAATCTGCATTGACTTTTGTGGTCTCAACGCAGCCTGTCCTAAGGACAAATTTCCGTTGCCCTTCACTAATGTCATGATTGACAATACATGTGGTTTCGAAAGGATGTCCTTTATGGATGGCTTTTCAGGGTACAATCAAATTAAGATGCACCTGAATGATAAGAAGCATACATAATTTAGAACACCATTGAGGGTATACTGTTACACAGTAATGTCGTTTGGATTAAAGATGCAGGTGCAACTTATCAATGCGTCATGAGCATAATTTTTTGTGATCATCTACAGAAAATGGTGGAATCTATGTTAACGACATTATAGTCAAGAGTTACAGCGAAAGCAACCATCTCGATGACTTGAAAACCGTGTTAGACATCATGCGGGCTCACCAATTGAAGATGAACCCGACCAAATAATTCTTGAGAGTATCGAGTGGCAAGTTCCTTATTTTTATAGTTACATCTAAAGGAATTCACCTTGACCCTGATAAAGTCAAGGTAATTCAGCGTATGCAACCCCCGAAGACCCTCAAAGAGCTTAAAGGTCTAGAAGGCAGACTTGCTTATATCTGAAGATTCATCGCAAATCTTTTGGGTCGTTGCCAACTGTTTACAAGGCTAATGAAGAAAGGTGTCTGCTTCGTATGGGATGATGCTTGCCAAAAGGCTTTCAAGGATACAATGAATATCTCACCAAGCCTCTGGTCCTGGCAGCTCTCATTTCGGGAAAACCATTCCTGCTCTATGTACACACTATGGACCACTCTTTGGGCACTCTTCTAGCACAGAAGAATGACGAGGACTAGGAACGTGTCATCTACTACTCGAGCAGAATTCTGATCGGGGTTGAATCTCGATCAACCTCATCGAGAAGGAGTGTCTTGACCTCGTTTTCGCTATCCAAAAGAGACAACATTATTTGGTTTGCCAAACCATACATGTCATTTCAAGAGTAAATCCCCTACACATTATCATGACAAAACCAAGGTCCTTGAATTCTAGACTAGCTAATTGGGCCATTTTGCTGTCCGAATATGACATGACTTTTGTCCCCAAAAGGTGGTCAGAGGACAAGCTCTCGCAGACTTTCTGGCAACCCAACCAGGTTCAAAAACTTCCAAATTGCACATGGACATTTCGGACGAGGTCATCGAAGCCAATATGACCTCAGAAGATGATGTATGGCAGATAATTTTGATAGTGCATCAAGAACAGGCCCTACGACCAAGATCATTGTTGGGGTTGGAGTGGTATTCATCTCGCTCGAGAATCATCTTCCTCGTGCATTTTCATTGACAGAGCCCTGCTCTATTGAAGTAGTTAAGTACAATGCTTTGCTCACTGACCTCCAACTCGCTCAACAAATGAGGGTACAGTACATTGAAGCTTATGATGACTCCAAATTGATTGTCAATCAAGTCAAAGGAGAGTATGAGGTCCATCATGAAGACCTGATATCTTACCACCATGTAGCCATTCAATTGGCTGACTCATTTGATGGCTTCTACATTAGCCATATTTCTCGCCTCTTGAATACAAAGGCAGACGCTTTAGCGGTGCTCGCGGCTACATTGGCCATGCCAGCTGATACCACTTATCGTCTTACAGTGGTCACTCATCATCTCTTCTTTTCGAAGTACGGTTTAGAGGTTAGCAAAGTTCATACAACCTCAACAAACTTCAAACCAAGGAATTGGCGATTCTCTTTCATCGATATGCCTTGCATGGCGTACTGCCCGATGATCCCAAAGAAGAAGCTTCTATTCGACGAAAATCTACTCGATTCTACTATGATGTAGTGGTAAAGATGTTGTACTGTCGTTTATATGACAGTGTACTTCTTCATTGTTTATCCAGTTTGGAAGTACAAGAAGTACTTAAAGAGGCCCATGATGACATATATGGAGCTCATCAACTAGGTCCAAAGCTCAAGGACCGACTACACAGACTAAGCTATTATTGGCCAACTATGATCGCAGATGCAGTCAAATATACGAAAAGGTGTAGGTCCTGTCAAATTCATGCGGATTTCATATACAAACCCCCGAAGATACTCCACTCCACAGTCGCTTCATGGTCGTTCGAAGCATGGGGAATTGATGTAGTAGGGCCCATCAGTCCTCCGTCGGCAAATGGTCATCGATTTATCCTTGCAAAGCGATTATTTCTCGAAATGGGTAGAAGCTACACCGCTCGCTGAAGTTAAAACCACCAATGTCGTTAACTTCATTAACATCATGTCATCGATTTGGTGTCCCAAGGCGGATCATCCATGAAAATGGTCCCCAATTTGCAAGCCAATCGTTTTATCAGTTCTGCGACAAGTACCTGATTCAGAATGTGGTTTCAACTGCTTATAACCCTGCTGCCAATGGATTAGCAGAAGCATTCAATAAGACAATCATTAAGCTCCTCAAAAAGTTCATCTCTTCATGTAAATTAGATTACAACGAGAAGCTCAATGAATATCTTTGGGCCTATCGGATGATGGTCCGAACTCCTACAGCCAATACGCCTTTCTCTCTAGTCTACAGATGTGAAGCAGTCATACCTCTAAAGATACAAATATCATCACTTCGCGTTGCCCTGGAAACCAAGATGACAGAAGGAGATAATGATCGTTTACGTCTCCAAGAGCTGAAAGTATTAGCCGAGAAGCGGTTACAAGCTCAACAACGCATTGAGTTGCACCAAGCTCGAATCTCGAAGGCCTTCAATAAAAAGGTCAAGGAGAGAGTCTTTCAGACAAGAGATTTGGTTTTATCAGTCAGGCTGCCGATGGTCATGACATATAAGAACAAGGAAAATTTTCAACCTAAATGGAAGGGCCCCTTCATAATAGAAATAGAACGGAGCATACCGCCTAACAAATCCAAATAGTATACTCAAACGTCACGATTCGGTCTCGCGATGACCTCGATCGAGCAGAGTTCATTGAAGAAGGTTCATGACACATCTCAGCGGAACTTTTCCACTATTTCCATATTCATATCTGGATTCGGTGATCAGCTGTAAGGCAGTGTCTTGGCTATGATGAACAAAAAGTGAAGCTTTGCAAGAAATTTTGACTTAATTAATAAATTTCTCGCAGAGCTCATGTTTCGTGTCTCGACTTAACAACCGGTTGAGAACAAGAATCCCGATTAAAGTGACACTTCATCAGGAATTTTGACTTATTCGACAAATTTCCCATGAAGTTTATTCTTAACTCTTTAATCCTTAGCGGGATTCTAAAGGTCATACGTGGAATACATAAATGTTCACTTCATGTGACACGATCTGAAGTCTTTGGTGAATAAAGATTAGAAGAAAATGTTGGCTTCTAAACCCTCATCATGATAAGAGGAATAGCATTGCTAGCCTAACTCAAACGGTAGTTGGTAAGGCACACCAAATCTGTTGATAGCTAAGAGTTTGCTAAAAATCTTAAGGGACTTTATCCCATTTGATTTCTCCAAAATCTCCTATCAATTCCCTTCCATGGAATGGTGGATCTACAAAATGAACAACTTATGTTGAAGCTTTCACCTCTGACATTTTCGTATAAAATGGTGGCATGCCTTCAGTCGCATCCTCCTCTTTTCGATTGGTCGAAGCCTGGCTTTACAACCCGTTCATTCAGATATGCAGTTAAGCTGACTAAATGAGTTTATCTGATGACTTATCAAGCTGAACGCATTGATGAAGGCTTGAGACACATCTTTCCAAAAATTCTAATGCTTCCACATTCCTTTCAAGATGTAACAATCGATCGATCAATCAGGGTTTAAGGAAAAGTCCCCTAGAGATAGGTGGAATCTCTTTATCGAATTTTCCTTGGGGTACACAAATAATTATTCCCTCTGAGAGAATTCATTTTAGGAGCATTGTCTTTTATTTTTCTGCAGAATTCTCTAGGAATATTTATAGTTACAGAGAACGGTCAATTCCATCAAAATATCTTACCAATTCCCATCCATAAAATGGTAGGACCACATCAAACTGTAACCATTTCTCTAACGAAATGAACTACAGATCAAGTCTGTCACATTAACTTTGAACCTCCGACATTAAAATTTTCAATATATCCCCAGAGGATCAGAACCCCACCTGTCCTTTTCTCCATAGAATGGCAAGTTCGGTCAAATTGCTGTTACATTAACAGTCCCTTGTCAAGTTAAAATCATACATGCCAAGTCACTTTTATAAACCCCCAAGCGGAGAATTCATCATGATCACTTCGGGCGAAACTCTCTTCTAATTCCCCAAAAGGAATTTACACCCTATCTTCCCCAGCTTGATTGTCATGTTAATACTTACCTCTGATAATTCTTTGAAGTATTTCCCCGCGAAATCTGCAGGAATGCTAATCTTTTTTAACTCCCCAGGGAGCTTTTAATAGATTCCCCTCGTAGTCTTTTTCAGTTTCCAATGAACTCTTTAGTTGTCACATTAACATTATACCTCTGAAAATTTCTTCCAAACTCCTCCAAGGAAACACTAAATTCCCTACAGAGTATCAAATCATGTTCCTAAGTGGAATAACTTTCTTGTTGTCACGTTCAGTCAATTACCTCTGAATAGCAAGGCTTTAAGCTTGGTGGTTTCTCAATCAATTACGTCTGTGTTACCTCTGAACTGACAGATAGCTAAGTCTTACCTTTTTAGTCTAGTAGGGAATATTCTTTTGTCGTTACGTCCAGTTTGCCACCTCTGAATGGCGGGGCTCTGAGTGTTATGTCCAGTTTATAACTTTTGGACTGACGGTAGCCTAGGTCTCTTCCTCTTTATGATACTTAAATTGTCATGTCCAGTTCGCCACCTCTGAACATACGAGTCCATAACTTTGTTCTCCTTTCTCCCGTCATGGCCGGGAGTTCTTGCTGTCAAGTTACTCAATCACCTTTGAACAGCGAATTGCGAGCCTGGTGTTTCTTAGTTGATCATGTCCAGTTCATCACCTTTGAATCTACGGGTGGCCAGATCCAATTCACCCTTATAGTCCCTAGTGAACTAGCTGCTATGTTAGCACTATGACTTCTGGCAGCGGATTCAGAATTTCGTGTGCCTTAGTCTATCATGTCCAGTTTATCACCTTTGAAAAAAGGTTCCCTAAAACTGAGTTCACCTTCCTTTTGTCGTTATGTCCAGTTCGTCACCGCTGAACGATAAAATTTGAGCTTGGCAGCTTCTCAATCAATTATGTCTTGTCAAACACCTCTGAACTGACAGATAGCCAAGTCTCACCTTTTCTTTTACCGTTATGTTCAGTTCGCCACCTCTGAATGGTAAGGATCTGAATTTGATAGCTTCTCAGTTGGTTATGTCCAGTCAATTATCTCTAAGCTGATTGATGTTCGAATTTCATCCTCCCGTCCTTTGCATATTTTCTTTTGTTGTCATGTCTAATTCAATCACCTCTGAACAAAAAATACTCTAAGTTTAGTAATTCCTAACCTGTCATGTCCAGTCAATCACCTCTGAAAAGATGGATTACTAAACCTACATTTCTTTTATCCCCAGCGGATTCTCTCCCCTAGACTAATTCCATCACATTCAAGATTAGTCTCGGTTTTGGTTTTAATTCCTTCGAGAATTTTACTTGGTGAAATTTCACATTTTCAAGTTCTTTCTGAAGAACTTACATGTTAAAGTTTTTCTCATATGAAAGACTTAAAAGCAAATAGCGAAGAGAAAGAAGAAAAAAGGGCACCAGACAATTCATTGATCAAAAAACAAAATTATTGATTGCTGAAAAAAGTACAATAAAAGGGTGTTACGTCAAGATTGTCTCTCATACAATTTAGTCTTTACTTCAAAAGTAGGCGACTGGTTGCTCTACGTCCAGAACAGTAGATCCACTTGGCGTTTCTCGAGATCGAAATACAGTGGAACATTCTGATTCCACCTGACCAACTAGACACGAAAAGCCTCCCCCTGCATAAGGTCGTAGTCATTCGCTTAATGGAAGATTTTGCTACCAAAAACATCCAATGAGAATCGGTACTTCGTTGCTGTCACTTCCTTGAACAAGATTAGTGGAGGCGGGATCTGAGACCTTACTGGTAATATCCTCTTTCCTGTGACATTCAAGTGTCCTGTGCAGAAACCTAGCAAAAATGAGATATTGATGAAAGCAATGACATAGTTCCCCATATACATTGAGCTCAGTAGCACGAGTCTGAACTAAGTGGGCTATCTTGGATAAGCAACTGTCAGCCTACACTTGGTGTGACAATTCTAAATATAAAATTTGGACACTTGAATATGGTCCTATCATCATCCCTGAACGTGGTTGTGAAAATGATGCTACAAGGTATATGTTGGTCCCTATCTAGAATTGGTGCCTTCTGCTCTAGTGTGCTCTTGTCACTAATAAGTATAATTTGGACTTGAAAATAGAAATGCATACTTTTGTCCACCCTCTTAGTCGAGTCGAAGAGACTGTTCAATGGATCGGAAGTACAGTGCACTGCAAAATAGGCAAAAGCAAGCATGTTAGGAACTGAAGGAAATGTAGAAGCTCTCAAATCCCAAAGAAACCAAGGCATAGCTCTGCCTAAAAGGTTCAAGTTAGCTTCGCTCGAAGGCGTAAGTTTAGCTTTGCTTAAGGGGATGAAGTCAACCTCGCTTGACAGGCTAAGTCGCAGATTCGCCTAGGGTCAAATAAGAAAGATTGTTAAGTCTTAGCTTCACCCTGAGACTAGCTTCGCATTCTGTCAAGAGAGATACAAAGCTACCCAAAGGTAAGCTTCGTCTGAAAGCTTGCATGAAAACTTTGAAAATATACCAAGAGGGGGGTGAATAGGTCTAAAAGCTAATCTAATGATAATGATGCGGAATTAAAAATTATTTAAGTAAACTTAAGCTATTAAGCTAAACACACAAAGTATAATATAAGAGTGTAGCAGAATTCCCGGTGAAGGGCTCTAGACTATCTCCTCAAGATTCTTTTAGATCAAGAGTTGAGATGCCGCTATGGTTCCTTTAGTTGAATACAAGTGTGAGCACACAATCCCAAGCATATAACAACAGAGCACAAGATATATCAAGCATATAAAGATATAAGCAATGTAAGCATGCAAGATATGTAAACACAAGTGAGAGAGAGAAAGCAATCGCAAACATGGGAGATTTGTTTTGAGGTTCGAGCACCCTCTACGTCCCCGCCTTCAACACTATGAAGGATTTTCACTAAAAATGATCCCACTAGATCACTCGGTACCGCAACACCTACAATGAGTTCACACTAGAACTCTGGACCCGCAAGTCCCTCACTCGTTCCCGCAAGAGCAAACACACGTAAGCACACTAGCTTGCCTAGGCCGCACCTCTTACAACTCCTCCAACCACACATCGGAACACTTGGTAATCACTTAACTTGATCACAACAAACACTTCTTCACCGAGGCCACAACCTCCACAACACTTCACAATACAAGATGAAAACTTGTGATCACTTCTCTTGATCACAAAAATAACTCTCACAACAAAGCTCCTATAGGATAGATTTAGCAATGGAAAGCTCAAATATGTGTGAGAAAAACTAGGATAGGGATGTGGTGAAAAGCTCAAGAAATCACTTTTGAAAATACTCTTGAAAAACTCTCCTTTTGATATAGAAGTATTAGCTCTAAAATAAGTGGAGAAAAACACTTAGAGAGGTAGGAAAAACTGACACAAAAACTCTCTAGAAATCTTGTAGAAAATAGCCCAAAACAGTCCTATATAAATAGGCTACAAAAACTAGCCGTTGGAGGCCAACTCAGCAGCAGATCCTGCTGTCGGTCAACCGGCCGGTCGATCGGCCAAAGGTCAAATTTTTGACCGTCGCAGCCTGCCGACCGCCCGGTCGACTGAGCCTACGCTTTAACTTACCTATCAATCGCCCTATCGACTGAGGCCAGATCCAGATAGCGCAGCTCTCTGGTCGGTCGACCGCTTGGTCGACCTGGGCCAGATCTAGAGAGCAAAGCTCTCTAGACGGTCGACTGCCTGGTCGATAGGCCCACTAGCCAAATAGTCGTGCACCTTTTGTGCACATTGGTCGACTGTCCTGTCGACCGACTTCTGGCACAGTCGACCAGCTGGTCGACCGACAGAAGGCCAGGTCAGACATCTTTGGGATAAAAACTTGGTTTTATAAATCCTTATAAATTCTCATAAAATCACATAAAATCTACAAAAATAGGTTCATTGAAATACTATGACACCCCGATCCGGCGGGTACAGAAACGTCACTACGACATATATATGCAGGTCAGAAATACCCTCAGTATATACGCTAAGCATCAGTACAGGTAAGAATCAGAGTGCGAAAGCACAGTGGTAATATACATTCCAACAGAAAGGTACAAGTACATGGTTATCACAGAGAGTGATACAATATTACAGGAATATTACATCACCAGAAAATACAAAAGTACATCATATGAAGAGATATACAAAAGCTGAGAGGTGCTCATGAGCAACAAGAGGGGCCTCGAGAATCAAACAGAAGAGGAACTGGGAGGAAGAGCTGTGACAATGATCCAAGCTTCTGCTGCACTCCGATCGTCACGGAAGGATCTGCTGCGCACTCTGATCAGCTACAGCAAGGCCATCAAGGTCCGGTCTCTAAGATCTAGACATGAGAATTCAGGGTTGTCAGACGCAACCCTACGAGTACATATAATAAAGTCAAATGGCGTGCATAAGGGGCACACGTATACATGATCCAGTGATGTGGTCCAGGCATACAGGTACAAGCAGTAACATAAGGGAATTTAAAGAAACAACATTAAATCATGTATATCGATGAATCTAAAACTAAAAACATGCATGGATGGCAGTATGAAGAGCATGGGTACATATAAACATATGGTAAATAAGTTAATATGCGATAAATACATGTATGGACAAAACTAGCTGTACAAGCTCAGATTATAGATTCACGGATTGATACATCAAGGGGATAATCCAAACAAAGAAACCCTCATCTATATACCACATATCTCATGTCGCCATCGTCTGAGTTTATACAACTTGAGTTGCCCTAAGAGTAAAAGAACTATAGTGTGTCTGGAGTAATCCATAAATCATATGTCATAAAGCAGGGTGTCAACTCAGGGCATAACACTATAACTGGAGAATATAAAGGTGCCGCATTTTAGGTTATACAATAATAATAATCAGTATCGTTTGATATTTCAATCGCCTCCTAACCAGCGCCTCACATCACCGATAGTCCATACTAGAGTTCACACCCTGTAGAACTTACCCAAGTCTGATATGTGAGTACAGGACCCGAACAAAGGAGAGACCAAATATCACACGTTCCTAACCTTATTACTGTTTGGTTGTTTTATGTTATTTATTCGATCCCTATGCTTTTGTATGTGATACTGGCACACATACATCCACTTATGAATAAGACGAGTTATTATTTGAAAACTGATAAATCTGATGGCGCATATTTATAGTGGGTCCCGTATCTGCGCGGGACTAGCTCAGGAGTACAGGCTACTGCTTCCGGGGTTTTATCATTACGCGCCCCACACGACACTTCAGATTCAGGCTACTGCTTTCAGGGACTTACCATTACGCGCCCCACACGACACTTCAGAAATATCACCATTATAAATATGACATCATACCGGTTTCCATCAGTTTCCCTCAACCAAATGTAAGTTAAGTACTTTATTATATATGTTGCCCAAAGATAATGCCCACAAGTGAATATAGCAATCCAATAATCATGATTATCCAACTATGGGGATTAACAGGAGTATAATATCAGGAGTATAACATCAGAAGTCTCCCTGTTACAGGGGTTCAGGAATACAGAGTACAGGAGTACCAGAAGTCTGGTAATAGTATAATAATCAAGCCAAGTCTCCGTAAAATTGATAGTCATGAATATGTAATATAATATAGGTGCCAGGTATAACAGTAACCAGTCAGGTGTCACAATATCAGGTCAAGTGTACTAGTACCATGTGAAAGCATGTCAAGTGAGTGTTAGCATGTGTCATATATCAGGAGTCAGGATCAGGTGTCAAGTACGACATATTAAGTACCAGTATCAGGATCAGGTGTCATGGATCAGGAGTCAAGTATAACATATTTAGTGCCGGTGTTCGATATCACTTGTTAAGTATAACATGTCCAGTGTCGGTGTCAGATATCACGTGTCAAGTATAACATGGCAAGTACCGGTGTCAGATATCAAGTGTCAAGTAATAGGTGTCAAGTAATAACAGGTCAAGTATCAGGTGTATACATGTCAGGGTCAGGTAACTAATATGTCGGTAAGAGTCACAACATCAAATATCGGGTATCAACCGGTCACGTCACTTGGTACAGGAGAACCGTATAAACATTTCAAACTCTTCACAACCATATTTATAACAATAATAAATTTATCTTTTAATTAGCTATGCGAAGCCGAGTAAAGGGGGAGCAGATCTAGGCAAACCCGGTATAATATCTGTTCGACAAAGTATAATAACGGTCGACAGCTATTTATAAAACATGATAATTTCTAAAATCACTCATATAACATATACCAACTTGCATAAAGAGACATCATATATTAAAAGCAAGATAATAATGAAATGATGGTAATAAAGCAAGAAATGTACTCGCCTAATATCGAAATGAAATACCGAGTGATATCCGGGAAAATCCGCGAACACGTGCGAGCAAACCACTAGCCCATACATATATATTAAAATATATAAGTATAAATATATATAAATATTAGAGAGGGAATGAGAGAGGAGAGAGAAAGTGGTAGGAAGGAGAGAGAGAATATAGGGTGTTTTTAAAGAGGGGAAAGAATTAAAAGGGGAGGGGTACGATTGAAATTATAGAGGAGTAAATAAGGGGTTAAGGAGGGGGTAGAATGGAAAGGGAGAAAAAGGAAGGAATTAAAAGAAAGAAAGAAAGAAAGAAGAAAGAAAGTAAGAAGAAAGGGAGGGAAGGGGGGAGGCGGCCGGGGGCCGGCCCACCGCCGGCGGCCTGGCGGCGGCGGCTCTGAGGCAGGTCCCGCGCGCGGCCTAGGGTCCAAGGGAGGGAGGTGGCGGAGTTTTGGAGTTGTTGGTGTTGTTAAAAGAGGTGGTGGGTGGTGGTTGATGGTGGTGGTGGTTATAGAGGTTGTGGTGGGTGTTGGAGGTGATGGAGAGTTAGAGGAGGAGGAGGAGGTGATGATGGGGTGGTAAGAGTGGTGGATTTGATGGAGATGGTGGTGGATTTCGGAGGAGGAAGGGAAGTGGTGGTGATGGGTTCGTTTGAAATTGGAGGTGGTTGGTGGAGGTTAAAGGAGGTGGAGGAGTGGAGAGAGGGTGTGGGGGAAGTGGCACCAACAGTTAGGGAGGGGTGGCAGCGGCGGCTCCGGTGGTGGAAGCGGCGGCCATGGAGGGGAGTGGGTGATGGTTGAAGTGTTGGAGTTGAAATGAAAGATGAAAAGGAAGGAGAAAGAAATGGGTTTTTATGGAGAGGAGAAGAAAAAGTGATGATGAAATGGGATAGAGGAGAAGATGGACTGCTGTTGCAGCCCTACAGGCAGCTGCAGGCGGCTACACGTGGCGGCTGCAAGGAATGGGACACAGTGCATGGGGAAGGCAAGGGGAAGAAAAGAAAAGAAAGAAAAAGAAAGAAAATAAAGAAAAAAGGAAAAATAAGGAAAAAGAAAATAAAATAGTAAAAAAATTTAATTATTAAATAATTAATTTATTAGAATATCTGGGAGTATAAAGTAGGGGAGTAGAGAAGGAAAAAGTAAGAAAAGAAAAGGTCGGTAAAGAATATTATTTTTTTAATAGGGCGAAAATTTGACTGTTTCAGAAATGTTCCAAAAAATTCTCAAAATAGTAAATATTATTTTAAAATACTTGGTGAAATCAGATTTGAGAAATTCAATTTAGTTTACAAATAAAAATCTTAGAATCTTCTGGCAATACCGTCCTACACCAGAATCGGTGAAATTTTGATAAATTTAAAAAAATCTCAAAAAATGTATTTAGATAGAAAATAAAATTCTAAGAAGTAATGTGAAAGCTGTTTCTAAAATTCAATTCCATTTGAAAACTAAAATTCTAGGAATCAGTCAGCGATGTCGACCGACACTGGTTTTGGAGATGTTGCAGAAAAATTCTGAAAAATTTCAAAAAATCATGAAAAATCTAAAATATTAAAAAAAGGTATCTGAAACTAAAATCTATCAAATCGGATTACCGAAAAGGTCAAATCGGGCGGTAGGCTGGTATCGGGTTCCCGGTCCGGGTCAGGGCTGACTCCAAGACTGAGAATCCAGATTTGATACCAAAAAACATGAGAAATCACAACTTAAAAAAATACTGAAAGAAAATTAAAACAATACAGTCCAAAAAAATTAGGACACGTATCTGGGTACGTATCCTGGGAACGGGGTGTTACAATCTACCCACCTAATAAAAATTTCGTCCTCGAAATTTCTATGAGGGAGATGAACATGGAAGAGATTACAGTCAAGGATGATAATATGATAAAGTGTGAAGAGTAAGGAAGATTATCGACTTAGGACACATATCTTAGTTGGTTGAAGAAGGGATGATGGGAAGAAGCTGAAGAAAAAAGACAGAAGGGTCTCAGGATCTAAGGAAAAGATTACAAGGAAGGAATAGATAACACTGCACTTGCGATTGGAATGTATATTCAAGACTTGTGCTCTCAAACTGCAAATTAATACATCATTAATCTGCCAACTGGTTGTACTGAGGATGTTGAAGCCTAGGCTCTGATACCATCCTGTGACGCCCCGATCCGGCAGGTACGGAAACGTCACTACGACGTATATACGCAGGTCAAAAATACCCTCACGTATATACGCTAAGCATCAGTACATGCAAGAATCAGAGTACAGAAGCACAGTGGTAATATACATTCCAACAGAAAGGTACAAGTACATGGTTATCACAGAGAGTGATACAATATTATAGGAATATTACATCACCAGAAAATACAAAAATACATCATATGAAGAGATATATAAAAGCTAAGAGCTGCTCACGAGTAGCAAGAGGGGTCTCGAGAACCAAACAGGAGAGGAACTGGGAGGAAGAGCTGCAGCGATGATCCAAGTTTCTGCTGCACTCCGATCGTCATAAAAGGATCCACTGCGCACTCTGATCACCTACAGCAAGGCTACCAAGGTCCAGTGTCTAGGATCTGGACATGAGAATCCAGGATTATCAGATGCAACCCTGCGAGTACATATAATAAAGCCAAATGGCGTGCATAAGGGGCACACGTGTACATGATCCAGTGATGTGGTCCAAGCATGCAAGTAAAAGCAGTAACATAAGGGAATTTAAAGGAACGACAGTAAATCATATATAACGATGAATCTGAAACTGAAAATATGCATGGAAGGCAGTATGAAGAGCATGGGTATATATAAACATGCGGTAAATAAATTAAACATGCGATAAATACAAGTATGGACAAAACTAGTTGTACAAGCTCATATTATGGATTCACGAGACTGATACGTCAAGGGGATAATCCAAATAAGGAAACCCTCGTCTATATACCACATATCTCATGTCGCCATCGTCTGAGTTTATACAACTTGAGTTGCCCTGAGAGTAACAGAACTATAGTGTGCCTGGAGTAATCACATAAATCATATGTCATAACGCAGGGTGTCAACTCAGGGCAAAACACTATAACTGGAGAATATGAAGGTGCCGCATTTTAGGTTATATAATAATAATAATCAGTACCGTTTGATATTTCAATCGCCTTCCGATCAGCGCCTCACATCACCGATAGTCCATACTAGAGTTCGCACTCTGCAGAACTTACCCGGTATGATATGTGAGTATCAGGACCGGAACAAAGGAGAGACCAAATATCACACGTTTCTAACCTTATTACTGTTTGGTTGTTTTATGTTATTCATCTGATCCATATGCTTTTGTATGTGCTACCGGCACACATACATTCACTTATGAATAAGACGAGTTATTATTTGTAAACTGATAAATCTGATAGCTCATATTTATAGTGGGTCCCGTCTCTGCCCGGGACTAGCTCAGGAGTACAGGCTACTGCTTCCGATGACTTATTATTACGCGCCCCACACGACACTTCAGATTCAGGCTATTGCTTTCGGGGACTTATTATTACATGCCCCACACGACACTTCAGAAATATCACCATTATAAATATGACATCATACCAGTTTCCATCAGTTTCCCCCACCCCAATGTAAGTTGAGTACTTTATTATATATGTTGCCCAAAGATAATGTCCACAAGTGAATAAAGTAATCCAATAACTATGAGTATCCAACTACAGGGATTAACAGGAGTATATTATCAGAAATTTAATATCAGGAGTCTCCCTGTTACAGGGGTTCAGGAATATAGGAGTTCAGGAGTATAGGAGTACAGGAGTACCAGAAGTCAGGTAATAGTATAATAATCAAGCCAAGTGTCCGTAAAAGTGATAGTCATGAATATGCAATATAATACAGGTGCCAGGTATAAAGTAACCAGTCAGGTGTCACAATATCGGTCAAGTGTACTAGTACCATGTGAAAGCATGTCAAGTAAGTGTTAGCATGTGTCATATATCAGGAGTCAGGATCAGGTGTCAAGTAGGACATAACAAGTACCGGTGTCTGGATTAGGTGTCATGGATTAGGGGTCAAGTATAACATATCAAGTGCCGGTGTTCGATATCACATGTTAAGTATAACATGTCCAGTGTCGGTGTCAGATATCACGTGTCAAGTATAACATGGCAAGTACCGGTGTCAGATATCAAGTATCAAGTAACAGGTGTCAAGTAATAACAGGTCAAGTATCAGGTGTATACATGTCAGGGTCAGGTAACTCATATGTCGGTGAGAGTCACAACATCAAATATCGGGTATCAACCGGTCACGTCCCTTGGTACAGGAGAACAGTATAAACATTTCAAACTCTTCACAACCATATTTTTAACAATAATAATTTATCTTTTAATTAGCTATGCGAAGCCGAGTAAAGTGGGAGCAGATCTAGGCATACCCGGTATAATACCGGTTCGACAAAGTATAATAACAGTCGGCAGCTATTTATAAAACATGATAATTTCTAAAAATTACTCATATAACATATACCAACTTGCATAAAGAGACATCATATATTAAAAGTAAGATAATAATGAAATGATGGTAATAAAGCAAGAAATGTACTCACCTAATACTGGAATGAAATACCGAGTAATATCCAGGAACATCTGCGAACACGTGCGAGCAAGCCACTAGCCTATACATATATATATTAAAATATATGTATAAATATATATAAATATTAGAGAGGGAATGAGAGAGGAGAAAGAAAGTGGTAGGAAGGAGAAGAGAGAGAGAGAGAGAGAGAGAGAGAGAGAGAGAGAGAGAATATAGGGTGTTTTTAAAGAGGGAAAAAGAATTAAAAGGGAAGGAGTATGATTGAAATTATAAGGGAGTAAATAAGGGGTTAAGGAGGGGGTAGAAATGGAAAGGGAGGAAAAGGAAGGAATTAAAATAAAGAAAGAAAGAAAGAAAGAAGAAGAAGGAAAGAAAGAAAGAGGGAGGGGAGGGGAGGGGAGGGGAGGGGGAGGCGGCAGGCTGCCGGCCCAACCCCGACGGCCTGGCGGCGGCGGCGCCGGGGCAGGGCGCGCGCGGCCTAGGGCCCAGGGGAGGGAGGTGGTGGAGTTTTAGTGCTGTTGGTGTTTTTGTTAAAAGAGGTGGTGGGTGGTGGTTGATGGTGGTGGTGGTTATGGAGGTTATGGTGGTTGTTGGAGGTGCTGGAGAGTTAGAGGAGTAGGAGGAGGTGATGATGGGGTGGTGGAGTGGTGAATTTGATGGAGATGGTGGTGAATTTTGGAGGAGGAAGGGAAGTGGTGGTGATGGATTTGTTTGAAATTGGAGGTGGTAGGTGGTTGGTAGAGGTTAAAGGAGGTGGATGAGTGGAGAGGGGGTGTGGGGAAAGTGGCGTCGGCGGTTAAGAACGGGCAGAGGCGGCGACTTCAGTGGTGGAGGCGGCGGCAATGGAGGGGAGTGGTGATGGTTGAAGTGGGAGTGGTGATGGTTGAAGTGTTGGAATTGAAATGAAAGATGGCAAGGAAGGAGAAAGAAATGGGTTTTTATGGAGAGGAGAAGAAAAAGTGATGATGAAATGGGATGGGGGGAAGATGGGTTGCTGTTCCAGCCCTGCAGGCGGCTGCAAGTGACGGCTCAGGGAAGGGAAGCACAGTGCATGGGGAAGGCAAGGGGAAGAAAAGAAAAGGAAGAAAAAGAAAGAAAATAAAGGAAAAGGAAAAAAATAAGAAAAAAGAAAAGAAAATAGTAAAAAAAATTATTATTAAATAATTTATTTATTAGAATATCTGGGAGTATAAAGTAGGGGAGTAGAAAAGGAAAAAGGAAGAAAAGCAAAGGTCGGTAAAGAATATTATTATTTTAATAGGGCGAAAATTTGACTATTTTAGAAACATTCCAAAAAATTCTCAAACATAGTAAGTATTATTTTAAGATGCCGGGTGAAATCAGATTTGAAAAATTCAATCTAGTCTTCAAATTAAAAAATCTTAGAATCTTCCGGCGGTACCGGCTGGCACCAGAATCGGTGAAATTTTGATAAATTTAGAAAAATCCCAAAAAATAGATTTAGATAGAAAATGAAATTCTAAGAAGTAATGTCAAGGCTATTTCTAAAAATTTAATTCCATTTGAAAATTAAAAATCTGGGAATCAGTCAGCGATGCCGACTGACACCGGTTTTGGAGATTTTGCAGAAAAATTCTGAAATATTCCAGAAAATCATGAAAAATCTAAAATATTAGAAAATAATATCTGAAACAAAAATCGGTCAAATCGAACTACCAGAAAGGTCAAATCAGGTGGTAGACTGGTATCGGGTTCTCGGTCCGGGTTAGGGCTGACTCTAAGACTGGGAATCCAGATCCGATACCAAAAAACATGAGAAATCATAATTTAAAAAAAATACTGCAAAAAAATTGAAACAATATGGTCAAAAAAATCAGGACATGTATCTGGGTACGTATCCCGAGAACGGGGTGATACAAATACTTTGATGTACAAACATGTTGATCAAAATTCAACACATATTACAAATATTTTGAACCATTTTTGCAAAATAAAAATTTTGCCTTAAACAAAATCTGTATTTTTCAAAATCAATTTCCAAATTGAAATACAATTTTCCAAAACTTCGCCAAATACAAAAAGAATATATTTTAAACACTTTTGAAGCTTAGAGTGTATGGATATGATCCAATACACATATGAGATGAAATATCTATGTTTTTGACAATAAGCTCTAAAATAAGTTTTGATAAATCCAAAACTCAAACACATGATATAGAAAACATCAAATAAATTTTTCTAAACATTTGAATGAACAATGTGTATGGATGAAATCCAAAACACATATAAATCATATAAACTCATTTTGATGAACTATAATCATGAAACACAAGGATGCATATTTTGAAGCTCAAAAACCAATCGGTATTTTCTAAAATCAAAACTGTTTTAAGAAAACACATATAAATCTTGAGGTGTGTGTATATGAACTTGAGCAATCCACAACTAATCTATCCTTTACATTTTATCTAAAAATAATTGTAGTACTTACAAACATGACACAAGTCTTCTTAAAAATCTTCTCTTAAAAATCTTCTTCTCCTTCTTGACTTAGTCCAAATCTTGATCTAATGAGCTAGACTCCTCTAGAGTGCTTGATGTGATCTTGATGCGCAAGCTCTTGAATCAACATGTGTTAGCTCTAAAACTTGATTTCAAATTTTTTGTTGAAGCTAAACACCTACTAAGATCTTGATCAAATATCTGAAACTATATAAACACAAGATCATTAGTACTATAACTACATGAGTCAATCATCATCAAAACTAAAGCAATGGGCCTTTGGGCCAAAATCTCCCCTTTTTGATGATGACAAAACTCATGGAGTTATATATGCATGTATTAAAGTTAAACTTCATAGAATCTCTCCCTTAACTCGTGCATAACAATAAACAATAAAGATATTCAATAAAGTGCATAAACTAAACAAAAACATATATGCTTAAATAAAGATATAAACATGCATATAAAACTCTCAAAATTGTTCTCCCCCTTTTTGTCAATTCATCAACAAAGGGACGAGGACAATCAAGCAATAAAGATGTATATGCGATATACATTCATGAAAAGGAGAGACGTAAAGTTAGCTCTTCCTGCATACCTGCATTACATGGAGAAGGGATGACTAGACCCCAACCCACATACAGCATAATATACAATTTATAAGCAGAGATGTCAAGCTCCCCCTACACGCGTGTATCATGTAAAGAAGAGGGGTCAAGCTCCTCAATGTGAGATACACTCAGCATGAATCTATATATAGAATAGATGTTAAGCTCCCCTTGTATATAGGCAATATATATTAACTAATTTTAAAATAAAATTTTTGATAATACTTAAAACAAAATTTTAAAATATCTTAAGTCAACAAAACAAATTTTGATACTAATGAAATCAAATTGTAGTTGACAAAATAAAAGTTGGCACCATTTTTTTTAAAAAAATTTAAGATACCAATAGTAAATTTTGATACCAATTGAAGGTGAAAACATGAAGTTATTTTGATATTTATGGTATTTATTTGATATCAAAATGAAGTACCAATTGAAATCAATGTATAAGCTTGTGTAGATACTAATTAACATTTGGAATAAAATCAAGCTTAAAATAAACATAATTTGTGTTTTAAAATGTAAAGGTATTGTAAGCACAATCAAATCATATATATGTATGAGAAATGAATATATCAATTGAAATTGGTACTATTTGAAATTTGAAGCATACATATATAAGAAACACATATGAGTATACAAAAATAGAGTTCATGAAGATCATGTATATCTTATAGCTACCTCCCTTTCATGCACATGTTTAAAAAGATATTCATTAAGGTACACAAGGTATGGTCGCCTAACCATCTGCCCTTTAAGGGTAGAAGTTTTCAAAAATAAGATTTGAAAATATTTGTAAATTAAAAACACTACCAAATGAAGAATAAATAACTAGAGTAGAGTAATTTTTTTTGAAAAACTAGTTAAAGATTCTTCAAACATGAAAACAAATCATATCTTCCATGAAAAAAGCTAAATACACAAAAATTATTACTCAAGATCTATAAGGTTCAAAAATGTGCACATAAAATAAGTATATGAGTAAACAAAAATAATATGAGTGCACAAAAATCATGTGAATAGCATATTCATGAAATAATCAATAAGGCTCAAAATAAACATGAAATTCTTTTATCAAAAACATGATAATCATAAAAATTTATTTTTCATTAAAAACAAACTTCAAGGTATATGTATGTTCTATCTAAAAATATACATACATATCCCCAGCACAAATGAGTCTATAATAGAATTTGCATGAAGGCAAGTGACTCAACGTTATACATATATATTTATTAGTTGTAAACAAAAATAACAATACATGAAGCAAAACATGTACAAATTATAGAAAACAAGTTTCATTAAAAGAATCATCAAAACTAGGTTAAACATGTACATGTAATGAGTACAAATAAGCAGTGAAGTACAAACATATAATAATTAAGTGTAACTCACTACTTGTTCAAGTATAAACACAAGTTTTAATGAAAACTGCATCTAAACAAGTATTCACCACATGAAGTACAAAACCAAAACATGCTAAAAACATTTATATAAAAGTATGTAAATTAAAATAGGAGTTTAGAGATAGTTATCAAAGCATATGCACTATTCTCTAAGCCTTCAAACCATGGTGGTCCTCTCCACCAAACAACTTTGATAGTGATACATCAATAGGGTATGTTCATCTAACTCCACATGCATCCACCACCAAGGCACCATACCTCTCACGTCATGTGAGAGCCCCCACTTACATCAAATACAAGTGGTGGGAATTTTGGTACTCATTTCTTTTTGGGTCCACGGGGGTTAGCATCATAAGGAACCCAAATATTTTTATTTGCAAAATTTATATGATTTATTCTATCAAAACAAAACTTTGCTAAATGGCCTTTATGGCCGCAATGTGTACATTTGTATACTCTAATATTCATATGAGTGGTGTGAAAGTGAGAATAGTGTGCATACGTATGCTGTGGGTTATGTGCACGAGCATGTGGAGCTTGTTTCTTTTGAAACAAGATTTCCAATCTAGAATGGTTGAATGCATAGTTGCTCAAAGTTGAGCTCAAACAATCAATTCTATTTTTTAAAATATGAATCTCATTTTTATCAATAGAAGCATGAAAAGCATGGCAAGAATTATTATGACAGGAATGAGAATCAACAATCTTTTTCTTTTTAGAAATGTTTTCTTTTTCTTTGAAACAATTTCCTTTTCAAAAAGTTATTTTCTTCTAAAATAATTTCTTTTTCTTTTTTCATCAAAGTGATTTTGTTTTTCAAAGAATTATTTCCTTCACAAATATCATTTAATTTAGAAGATAAGGAAATGTTCTCCTTTTTCAAAATTTCATTTTCTTTTAAAATGCATTCAAATTTATTTTGAAAAGAATCTTTTTCTTTTAAAATGGAATCATATTTATTTTTCAATCTTTTATTATCCTTTTTGAGCAAATCATATTTTTCAAGAAGCTGTTGACAAAATAAAGCAAGCTCATCATATGACATGTCAACATCATCATCAAGCTCGGATTCAGAATTTACCTCAAGGGGGTTAACCCCTTGGACCACGTAGCATATGTTGGAAGCATCACTTCCATCATCCGAGTCACTCCCCGCATAGTATTGCTTTTGTTCACCAAGGGAGACTAGTGTGTTCCATATTACAAAAATCGAATCAAAATTAGCAACCCTACATAAATAATCATCATTTAGGCTAGATCGTAAAGCATGAATGGCTTTAGCATTAGTCTCAAGGTATTTTCTATTTAAACAATAAGAATCTTTAATAGTGGCAAAATAAACATGAATCCCTGAGGCTTTGAGGTACATTGACATTTTAACTTTTCAAGTTTGGATGTTAAGAATATCAAACATGGGAGGTGCCAAGAAATTAAAATGTGTGTGTAAAATAAATATTATGATTAGATAAAATGAGAATCTTTAACTCAAGGTTGTTAGACCCAAATCAAGAGCACCAAGCTCTGATACCAATTGAAAATACACCTAGAGGGGGTGAATAGGTGTACAAGCTAATCTAATGATAACGATGCGAAATTAAAAATTATTTAAGTAAACTAAAGCTATTAAGCTAAACACATAAAGTATGACACAAGAGTGTAGCCGAATTCCCGGTGAAGGGCTCTTGATTATCTCCTCAAGATTCCTCTATATTAAGAGTTGAGGTGCCGCTATGGCTCTCTTGGTTGAATACAGTGTGAGCACACAATCCCAAGCATATAACAATAGAGCACAAGATATGTCAAGCATATAAAGGTATAAGCAAAGTGAGCATGCAAGATATATAAACACAAGTGAGAGAGAGAGAGAGCAATCACAAACACGGGAGATTTATTTCGAGGTTCGAGCACCCTTGCTCTACGTTCCCGCCTTTAACACTATGAAGGATTTTCACTAAAAACGATCCACTGGATCACTCGGTGTCGCAACACCTATAATGAGTTCACACTAGAACTCCAGACCCGCAAGTCCCTCACTTGTTCCCGTAAGAATAAATACACACAAGCACACTAGCTTGCCTAGGACGCACCTCTTACAACTCCTCCAACCACACGTCGGAACACTTAGTGATCACTTCACTTGATCACCACAAACACTTCTTCACCGAGGCCACAACAGTCACAGCACTTCACAATACAAGGATGAAAATTTGTAATCACTTCTCTTAATCACAAAAGTAACTCTCACAACAAAGCTCCTATAGGATGGATTTAGTAATGGAAAGCTCAAGTACGTGTGAGAAAAATTAGGATAGAGATGTGGTGAAAAACTCAATAAATCACTTTTGAAAACACTCTTGAAAAACTCTCCTTTTGATATGAAAGTATTAGCTTTAAAGCAAGTGAAGAAATACACTTAGAGTGGTAGAAAAAACTGGCACAAAAACTCTCTTGAAATCTTGTAGAAAACAGCCCAAAACAGCTCCATATAAAACTAGCCGTTGAAAGCCAACTCAACAGCAGATCCTACTGTCGGTCGACCGGCCGGTCGACTGGCCAACGGTCAAATTTCTGACCCTTATAGCCAGCTGGTCAACTGCCCGGTCGACCAAGCCTAGGCTTTGACCTACCGGTCGACCGCCCGGTCAACCGAGACCAGATCCAGAGAGCACAGCTCTCTGACCAGTCGACTGCCTGGTCAACCGAGGCCAAATCCAGAGATCAAAGCTCTCTGGACACTCAACCAAGCCACTAGCCAAATGGTCGTTGATTGAGTTAGGACCTGCACACAAAAATAAAGAATTTCAGAACTAAGAATGAAAGTGCAAGTTACTCAATTCTACCGCGATAGCAAGTGGCTATGCGGGTCGTGATCCACAAGGAAGGACTAGCGATGGAAGCTTGTTTAGCAAGTTCTCTTTTAAGATACAAAGTTTGGTTAAAGTTCTTCTTTAGTTCTTTAAAAGAAAAGGAAAATTTGAGTTAAAATTGAGTTAAAAAGAAAGCGGTAGAATAAGAAGGTGGAGAAATAAGAAGTGATTTGTACAAATGAGATTGAAAAGTGATAAAAGATTTGGTGGATAGTGATGTTCTAAACTAAAGATGAAAAGAAAAGAAAGAAAACCTAAAAATTACTTACCTCTTCAGTGCTCATACACCTTGGATCCGTTGCGACGACTTACCTTGTCTTTGAAGGCGATCAAGCATGGCGTATAGGATCTTCCCCATTCTCGATCTACACTACGAATAAAAGGGCAAACTATACTAGCAAGAGAAAGGTTGGTCATCACCATAGGCCATCAAGGGCACTTGCAACAGCTAAGCAGTCTCGAGGCTATCGGATTCTCTTGGATTGAAACACATCAGAGGAGAGTAAAAGAAAACAAGAGTAAAGAAAGAAAAAGTAACTTTGATTCGATTCAAATAACAATGAAAGAAGAGATTACTTACACTGGTGCCACCTGCAGTACAAGCTTGCTCTCATTCCTCCATGAAAGTTGTCTCTCCTCTCAGTTACATAAAGAAAAGTAAAAATTACATAAAAAGAAAACTAAAACCTAAGTTACAAATTACAAATTATCCTAAGTTCTATTCTCTGCTTGGTCGTTCCCCCTTGCCTTTGAGATTACAGGTATTTATAGAAGAAATGCAGATGTTAGAGGAGTATAAAATAGAGAAATCTGGCTATTTCTGAATTTGAATCCTCCTTTATCTCCAAACTTGATTTGATGTGATTATTCAGTTCTGATCTGCAGTTT
This sequence comes from Agave tequilana, assembly GCA_038442645.1. Classification (NCBI taxonomy): domain Eukaryota; kingdom Viridiplantae; phylum Streptophyta; class Magnoliopsida; order Asparagales; family Asparagaceae; genus Agave; species Agave tequilana. The sequence goes on from JAVJIF010012460.1 coordinate 70,849, forward strand.
GTTGGCGTGTTGATTGCTGAATATCACTTATCAAATGACAGAATTAGAAATAGTGATCAACATAAGAGTTGTAGCTCTGTAAGTCCCTTTTCTGGATCATCTTGAATCATTAGATTTGAGATTCAATAACGAAAGTTATGATTCAAATAATAAAATGTATCCACTCAGAATCTGAGTCAAACTTGCTTCATCTCATCCATTGATCTTCTCTCTATCCATTTATCTCTCTGTATTTGATATTATCCTCGATTGATCTTTAGCTAACCAAAATAGATTTATAGAAATCTGAATTTTACTTGTTTCCATTTGGTATTATCTTTCTGATTTGCTCTGATCTTCAGCTGAACATTTACCTCAATCCTTGATTTGTTCTAACTAGATCTGAGATCATCCTCAGCTAACCAAATAGATCCAGTTAAATCTGATTTTAACTAGTATTTATTTGGTTTAATCCTCTTTCTCTTCATTATTATCTTCTACAAAATAGACATTTAAGACAAAGAAATTAGCAGATTTATTACACGATAAATGTAGGAGTGTAATGAAAAGAATGCAAAATATGTGTATGATCACACCCCCACACCTATCTTTTGCTTGTCCTCGAGCAAAACAACAAAACTAAACCAAAGATTATTAGACCACTTTCGCAGGTTACGCAATTGAACTGAGCATGTGTAACAAGCCGTTAAACCTCTAGGTTTCCCCTAGAGGACGAGTTTTGTCTCGTGAGGGTTTTCAGTGGATTGCACCCACAAAATCCATAAAGAAAGAAAAAAATGTTAGTATTTTGAAAACACATTTTGAAAGAAAAATATTTGAAATATTATTGTAAGTTTTAAGTAATCTATAAGTTATAGGAAAATCTAATTTTTCATTCCTAAACTTAGTCTCTATTCAAAAATTTGTTATCAATCAAAGTAAGGAGTCAAATTGTACTTCTCATCTAGTCTATTACTTTACCCTAAGTCATATGCACCTTGTGACTGTGAAAATTTTGACTAAGGGTTCATTAACTCTAACTCTTATGCCTTATTTATTTATATATTTTTTTTTGTGGTATTATTCCTTAGTTCTATTAGGCTTTCTAATCTGCCCATGTAACGAGCCTTTAATCGATGACTCCCAAACCAAACGGTCTTAGGACACCAGGTGAGAAAACACCCTAAGGACTTAAGGACTCGAGCAAACAAGGCCACAACTAAGGATTTTATTATATGAACCACTTTTAGGCGTGAATACTTATGCTTTATTGGCACAAATACCCAGCTTAATCAGAGGATTTTTATATATTTTTTCTCAAACTTATCTAATCATCTTTCACATAAATACTAAGGCTTGCTTAGGCCAAAGCATCTAGCTAATCAATAATTAGATTTGTTTATCTTTTATATTTTTTCTTTTTTTAAATTTTTTATAAGGCATAAGAATCTTCGTTTTTTGAACCCTAAGTGTGTAAGTATATGAAGTGTGCATATTTCATTAAGATAAAGATCAAGACTAAATTACTTTGACAAATTATCTTCCTAACTCTAAAAATCAAACAAATAATCTTATTTTGACCAAGTATAAGAAATCCTAATTTGGATTTTCCAATTCCTTAAAATTGACTTAATTTCTTACAAAAAATATGTCAAAATATTGTTTCTATTTTCAAAAAGTTTTTAAAAGTAAAGAAAATTTTAATTTTAATTTTCTTTTTTTAATTAAAAAGAAAAAACCTAAGTTATGTTAGACCCTCCCCCATACCTATCTCATGCATTGTCCTCAATGTATGAATTAATGCATAGATGCATGAAAAAGAAGAAAGGGAAGGAAAATATTACTTTAAGGTGGTGGTTCCGGTGGTGGTCTGATTGGGTCAAGCGTTGCTACCCAATCAAGATAATATGGTAGTTCACAGAACCTACCTTTATTGACCTCTTTACTATTTACATATTTACAGTCCCCAGTATGAATAGGATCATGAAAGATCCCATCGTGAAACTTACTTCCTTTACATGACCAGTCCTAGAAAATCATCACAGAGTCATCATGGTCTATACCTATGTCCAACAAAAGAATGTGACTCGGTGGAATGGTTACTTGGACTCAAGAATTATAGGTTCAGGAACCAATTCAAACTCGGGAAATTGACTTGGGGTTCGAGAGTTAGTTTTGGTTCAAGCGTTGAGTCCAAGTCCAAGAATTGATATTCACATTCTTTTCCCATCAATGGAATGTGACTAGCCAAAATTGGTGATTCAATTTCAAAATCTATGGGTACGGGAATAAATACTGGCTCAGAAAATTGGTCTAAATTGGGTAAGAATACCGGAGTCAACATAGATTCGAAAATGGAAACTGAATCACAAAGTTGGGGATCGGGTTCACATTCATGATCAAGTTCAATCTCATTAAAATGAAAACTTGCCAATTTGTTAATGGGTTGATATTGGTCAAGTTCAAGGCTTTGTGGTGAAACTAAATCTTGGTCAAAGTCTTCAAGATACCATGATTCTTGATTTTCATCAATATGGCTAGAAGTGTTAGGAATAGTCAAAGATTGAATAGGGAGAGTTTCCTTATTCCTACGCATGTTCTCCAATCTACTAATTCTTACTTCTATCATATCAAGTGGATCATTTTGACATTGAATCATGGTTTCCATACTCTTTTCTAAGTTGGCATGTTCTCCTTGAAAAATAGAGTAAGGATCTGTGACTTGAAAATTTTTACGGGATTTTGAGTCTTCTAAAATTTGAATTCGTCGCTCAAGCTCATCTAAGGCTTCCATCCTCTTTTCCCAGTCAATTGATTCTTCTAATGGTTGTTCGGGAGAAGGAGTACATGAAGCTGAATGTTGGTAGGGTAGTTGACAATATGACTCGGGGGAGTTGTATCCCCATTGACTCTGTGAAGAGTAGTGATGATTACTCCAGTCTTGTTCATAGTATTGGGACTGGGACATGTAATGATTCGGATAAGACAAATCTAGCACACTAGGTTGGTTAAAGTTATGATATGCTGGGTTGGTAAAATCTGAAAAAGAGGTCGAGGTGTAATATGGATTACCGTTAAAATTGGAAAAATTATTGTTAAAGTCATATCACACAGGAAATGTCGACACAAACAAAGAAAAACGAACAAATAAGCAAACAAATAAAAAAATTTCTAAACTAAGTTAGGGTAGACCTTTGTCCTAGACGACTCCTAACTGTTTAAACTGTCCACGGGAGGTATAATGCAGACTTTGACCACAAGCTAATCAGTCAGGTCAGGGCAAGATTGGTGGGAGGTTATCCGTCAAAGACGTTCCTTAATTAAGTAACCACCAACTTTCGGGCTTTCGGCTCTTAATTCCCTTCCTAGACACTGATTTGGCAGAAGTCAAATTCCAACACCTTCCCCCCTTAGGATAATCTCCTAATTGAGTCCGAGACGTCCCTAGGGCCAACATCTACTCATTTTTAGTTAGGCTTGGGTTAGTGAGTGAGGAGATTGTTTGTGGGCTAAGAGAAGGTAATGACTTCCCCACCTTATCTTGTTTATAGGACAAGCCCTTAAATCAATTTAGTGCAGTGTACAAGTATATAGAAAAAAGTAACATTCAAGCAATCATATAAGAATGAACCTTATACTAAATGCTATGCACACATACCTTGGCTCCAGCACTCTTCAACAGTAAATAGAAAATGAAATGAAATAGACACGTGCTTAAATGCAAAATCTAAATCATTTTAGCATTTACAATCAACTTTTTACTATTGTGTTAAAAATGTATATACAATGAGTCAAACAAGGAGATAAATGCTTCAGAAATTCATATTTTCAATTCAGCCAACCTGCAAAAATACAAGTTAGTAGTTCATTCAGTTTTGCCACTGGAATGTAACAAATCTGAGGGCTTCTTGGCTCTGCTTTCTTGAGCAGAGTCCAAGGCCACTTATGTGTCCACTGCAGCAAGAATTCCTTGTTGTTAAATCTATACAAAAAACAAAGAAGAAAGTTAAGCAAAAATGTAAACTTTTAAAGAGAGTAACTTACCGTCCCTCCCCGGCAACGGCGCCAAAATTTGATTGAGTTAGGACTTGCACACAAAAATAAAGAATTTCAGAACTAAGAATGAAAAGTGCAAGTTACTCAATTCTACCACGATAGCAAGTGGCTATGTGGGTCGTGATCCACAAAGAGGGACTAGCGATGGAAGCTTGTTTAGCAAGTTCTCTTTTAAGATACAAAGTTTGGTTAAAGTTCTTCTTTAGTTCTTTAAAAGAAAAAGGAAAAATTGAGTTAAAGTTGAGTTAGAAAGAAGCGGTAGAATAAGAAAGTGGAGAAATAAGAAGTGATTTGTACAAATGAGATTGAAAAGAGTGATAAAAGATTGGTGGATAGTGATGTTCTAAACTAAAGATGAAAAGAAAAGAAAGAAACCTAAAAATTACTTACCTCTTTAGTGTTCATATACCTAAGATCCGTTGCGACGACTTACCTTGTCTTTGAAGGCGATCAAGCATGGCGTATAAGATCTTCCCCATTCTCGATCTACACTACGAATAAAAGGGCAAACTATACAGCAAGAGAAAGGTTGTTCATCACCATAGGCCATCAAGGGCACTTGCGATAGCTAAGCAGTCTCGAGGCTATCGGATCTCTTGGATTGCAACACATCAGAGGAGAGTAAAAGAAAACAAGAGTAAAGAAAGAAAAAGTAACTTTGATTCGATTCAAATAACAATGAAAGAAGAGATCACTTACACTAGTGTCACCTGCAGTACAAGCTTGCTCTCATTCCTCCAGGAAAGTCGTCTCTCCTCTCAGTTACATAAAGAAAAGTAAAATTACATAAAAAGAAAACTAAAAACCTAAGTTACAAATTACAAATTATCCTAAGTTCTATTCTCTGCTTGGTCGTTCCCCCTTGCCTTTGAGATTGCAGGTATTTATAGAAGAAATGCAGATGTTAGAGGAGTATGAAGATAGGAAAATCTGGCTATTTCTGAATTTGAATCCTCCCTTATCTCCAAACTTGATTTGATGTGGTTATTCAGTTCTGATCTGCAGTTTGTTAGCGTGTTGATTACTGAATATCACTTATCAAATGACAGAATTAGAAATAGTGATCAACATAAGAGTTGTAGCTCTGTAAGTTCTCTTTCTGGATCATCTTGAATCATCAGATTTGAGATTCAATAACGAAAGTTATGATTCAAATAATGAAATGTATCCAGCCAGAATCTGAGTCAAACTTGCTTCATCTCATCCGTTGATCTTCTCTCTATCCATTATCTCTCTGTATTTGATATTATCCTCGATTGATCTTTAGCTAACCAAAATGGATTTATAGAAATCTGAATTTTACTGGTTTCCATTTGGTGTTATCTTTCTGATTTGCTCTGATCTTCAGCTGAACATTTGCCCCAATCTTTGATTTGTTCTAACTAGATCTGGGATCATCCTCAGCTAACCAAATAGATCCAGTTAAATCTGATTTTAACTAGTATTTATTTGGTTTAATCCTCTTTCTCTTCATTATTATCTTATACAAAATAGACATTTAACACAAAAAAAATTAGCAGATTTATTACACGATAAATGTAGGAGTGTAATGAAAAGAATGAAAATTATGTGTACGATCAGTCGTGCACGTTTTATGCACATCGGTTGACCGCCCTGTCGACCGACTTCTGGCACGGTCGACGGGCCAATAGACCAGCAGAAGGCCAGGTCAGACATCTTTGGGATAAAAATTTGGTTTTATAAATCCTTATAAATTCTCATAAAATCACAAAAAATCTACAAAAATAGGTTCATTCAAATACTTTGATGTACAAACATGTTTGATCAAAATTCAACACATATTATAAATGTTTTGAACCATTTTTATAAAATAGAAATTTTGCCTTAAATAAAACATGTATTTTTCAAAATCAATTTCCAAATTGAAAAATAATTTTTCCCAAACTTCTCCAAATACAAAAATAAGATATTTTAAACACTTTTGAAACTTAGAGTGTATGGATATAATCCAATACACATATGAGATGAAATATCTATGTTTTTGACAATAAGCTCTAAAATAAGTTTTGATAAATCCAAAACTCAAACACATGATCTAGAAAACATCAAATAAGTTTTTCTAAACATTTGAATGAACAATGTGTATGGATGAAATGCAAAAACCATATAAACCATATAAACTCATTTTGATGAACTCTAATCATGAAACACAGGGATGTATATTTTGAAGCTCAAAACTAAATCGGTATTTTCTAAAATCAAAACTGTTTTAAGAAAACACATATAAATCTTGTGTGTGTATATGAACTTGAGCAATCCACAACTAATCTATCCTTTACATTTTATCTAAAAATAAATCTTAACACTTACAAATATGACCCAAGTCTTCTTGAAAATCTTCTCTTGAATATCTTCTTCTCCTTCTTGACTTGGTCCAAACCTTTATCTAATGAGTTAGACTCCTCTAGAGTGATTGATGTGATCTTGATATGCGAGCTCTTGAATCAACACATGCTAGCTCTAAAATTAATTTTGAATCTTTTGTTGAAGCTAAACACCTATTAAGATTTTGATCAAATATCTTAAACTATATAAACACAAGATCATTATTGTAACAACATGAGTCAATCATCAACAAAACTAGAGTGATGGGCCTTTGGGCCAACAAACTTCCCAATTTTCAATGTCATTAAGCAGCATTAAAAGGAAAACCAATTCCCTGAGAACAGATAAGGCCAAAGTTAAGGGAGTTAGATTTCCTAAAGACCATTTTCGATTGTTCTCAACTAAGTTAATGGTGAGATTAGCTAAAGTTGGCTTGAAGGACGAGAATAAAAAATCTCTAAGGTGAAAATCCTACCGATCATAGATCGTTCAATGGCCGAGGATATAGCCGCCATCACCATGGAGGTGGCAACTTCATTGCCTGAGCACCACCAACGCTGCTTGCGCTCCATGGATCACGGTTCGACCGGAAGAAGAAGATGAGGGAGTGAGGGAAAAGTTGTTCCCTCTAAGAGTTCTTTGAAAAAAAACTCTCTAAAAATTCTAAGAGAATGACTTTTCAAGTGTTCAATGATGGGCTTTTATGGGCAGCCTTGTGCCTCATTTTCACTAAAGGAAGGCGGCTTTAATCCTAAAGAAGTTAGAACGACAGTTCTGGAGGGAAGGACCCTAATAGTGAAGTTAATTAACTTCACTCATATGCCCTCTTTAGCTTCGCAGTAAGCTTTATTATCTTCGCTAAGAGCTCATTTTTAGCTCCCTTGAGAGCTCATTTTTAGCTTCGCCTGAAACTTTGTTTCAGCTCCGCTGAGAGCTCATCCTTAGCTTCGCCTGAAACTTCATTCCAGCTCCGTGAGAGCTCATTCTTACCTTCACCTGAAGCTTCATTCCAGTTTCGCTGAGAGCTCATTCTTAGTTTCTCCTGAAACTTTATTCCAGCTTCGCTGAGAGCTCATCTTTAGCTTTACTTGAAGCTTCATCTTAGCTTTGCGTGAAACTCATTCTTCATGAAATTTCTAAGTTAAAATCAACCTGCTTACCTAGTTCAGTGCACATTTGCACCCAAGGGATTATTTTTTTACCTAAGCAATTTAGGTATTAGGCTTCAGGTTCAAAGTGTTTTAGAATCTATACCAATCTATTACAGATTCACGAAAACTTTGAAGGGGGTTTGTTGACAATCCGAATTGACGAACTCTAAGCAGCTCTACAATCAATTCAAATAATGTCTAACTTGTCGACACTTCTAAAAGACAAGTCGAAGACAGGCTGAAGACTGTCCATCTCTGATGGACAAACCAATGACTTAGACTCTACTGATCCAATGAAGTAGACAATGAACCAAGCATTTGCCTTCTGAAGAAGCCCAAAGAGGCTAACTCCTAGCTTCACTGCAAGCTCAGTATTAAGTTCGCAGCAAGTTATCAACAGCTCCGTTGTGGGTTCTTTTCTTAGCTTCGTATGAAGGATTTCTTAGTTCTGTTAAAGTGCTTAGCTCTAGCTCCGCAGCAATCTCCTTTTTTAACTCCCCTATGGGCTCTGTTGATGGCTCTATTGAGAGCCTATCTATTAGCTTCGCTGCAAACTCAATGCTAGCTTCACAGCACACTATTTGTAGCTTCGTTGTGAACCTACAATTTAGCTTCGCATGAAGCTTTTTTCTTAGCTCCGCTGCGAGCTCATGTGGTCATTTTTGATCATTTGAATCTCAACATGAGATCAATATAGTTAAAATCAAAATTGATAGTTGATTGCCATGATCTCTTGACCCCCTCAATCAGTTGAGATGATCATGGGAGATCCTCGATTGGTTGGAAAATATTGAGATAAATCCACCATTCAGTTGAGAGGATTGAGGCAAATTCCTCAATCAGTTGAGAGGATCAGGGAAAATCCCTAATTAATTAGAGAAAAATCTGGGGATTGTTGTAACAATCTCTAGACCAACTGTCTGATTAGCTTCGCACACGGGTACTAACTCCACGCAAGTTTCGTTTAACTTCGCAGCGAAGCTATTTTAGCTTGGTGCGAAGCTAGATTGACTAAATCAATCTGCTAATTTTTAGGAGGGGGTTGTTACATCCCATAAAGCCTATAGGCTAAGGGGCAGACTAAAAATTTTTGAGGAGAGACTTAGCTACGAAAATTGGAGAACCAAAGCTTTGAAAAGAGATCAATCTCTAGCTTTCAATCTTCTTTAGAGAACCTTACCTCTCTCTTTCAGGGTGCTAATACCCTCACGATCTTCTGTCCTCAAAGGATTTTCAGAAGCAGACGAGAAGAAAATCCTTAAGCAGAAGACTTGAAGACTCAATCACTCCATCGTCAACGAAACAAAGTGGCCGCGCGCCGACCAGACTTCCACAGCGTACTTTCTCAAAAACTCTAGAAGAGAGTTCTTGTAACCTTATTTTTTTTTTACTTGTAATTCTCTTGACTACTTGTAAGTTTCTTACTTTCAAATCAAATAGAAAACATCAATGTTGCAAGAAAAGTCAGAGACAGAGGATAAAGCGCAAGATAAAACTTCAGACAGTTTGGCAGACACTCAGGAAAAGGAAGTTGAGTTCTCAAAGAGCCCTAAAAAGGCTGAAAGGTCAGAAGAGGACTCCTCATATTCAGATTTGAGACGACCAGAAGGCTACTCAAGAGCAACCTAGACCGTTGAGGTGGTCAGTTAGAGTTATAGTGCCAACAATAAGGTATGACTGGAAAAATGATAATGTCTCTTTCGCATTAATAATAGAAATAGGAGATCCTGACAGTTACAGGGAAGCAATCTAGGTAGATGACCACGACAAGTGGATTATAGGCATGGAGTAAGAAATGGAGTCTTTGAATAGAAATCAAACATGAACATTAGTTGATTTTCCAAAGGACTCCCAAGGTAATAGGTTGTAGATGGGTCTTTCGTAAGAAGGACAATGAGCAGTATAAGGCAAGGTTAGTTACCAAGGGATATGCTCAAAAGGAGGGTATTGACTACAATGAGATTTTTTTCTCCTGTAGTCAAGCATACATCTATTCAGATGTTATTGGTGATAGTTGTTCAGTTTGATCTAGAATTGAGCAGATGGGCATCAAAACAGTGTTTCTATACGGTGAGCTGGGGGAGAAGATATACATAAAACAACTTGAAGGTTATATTCAGGAAGGTAAAGAAATTAAGGTGTGTCTTCTAAATAAGTCTATCTATAAACTTAGGCAGTCTCCCAGACAGTGGTACAAACGGTTCGACTCTTTCATGATCAAGACCAGATACAACAGATGTGAGTTTAATAGTTGTGTCTATTTTAAGTAGAGTGATGATTCGAAATATTTGCTTTTATATATGGATGATATGCTGATTGTTGTAAGAAACAAGACACATGTTCAGAAGCTTAAAGCCCGGCTCAAGAAGAAATTTGACATGAAGGATTTGGAAGAAACCAAGAAGATGTTAGGTAGGAAGATCACTCGAGACAGAGGCTTAAGCAGATTTTGGCTATACCAAGAGAACTATATTCTCAAGGTATTGGAGAGATTCAATATGGTAGAAGCAAGACCAGTCACCATTTGTTGGCTGGTCACTTCAAATTATCCTTCAAGCAGTGTTCACAGTCACCAGAAGAGGAGGAGGAGATGTCTCGAGTACTATATGCTAGTGTGGTGGGATCACTCATGTATGCTATGGTCTGCACTAGGCCTGACTTAGCCTATGAAGTTAGTACAGTAAGTTCATATCAAATTCAAGAAGCAACATTGGGAAACAGTGAGGTGGATGCTACGATATTTGCGAGGGACTGCGAGACTAGGCTTGGTGTTTAGAGATTAGAAACGGAGAAAACTAGGTTACTATAATGCTATATTGATGCAGATTATGCAGAAGATCTTGATCAGTGAAGATTTACAATGGGCTATATATTCACAGTAACTGAGTTCGTCATTAGCTGGAAGGCAGAGTTGCAAGATACAATTACTCTTTAATTGACAAAGGTGGAGTATGTGGCAGCAGTTGAGGCATCAAAGGAAGTTTTATGATTGAGAGGATTGATTGAGACATTTAGTATCATATAGGATTCAGTTAGGATTCATTGCAACAGCCAGAGTGTGATTCATCTCGCTAAGGATCACAGTTATCACAAGCGGACAAAGAACATTGATGAGAGATATCACAAGATACACCAGTGGGTCGTGGATGATAAGGTGATCGGTTTGGTAAAGCTCAGTGCAAAGAAGAATCCAGCGGATATGATGATGAAGACCATCCCAGTGGAGAAGTTTAGAGCATATCTAAACTTAATCAAGATTCTCCAAAAGTAAAGTGACGGCTCTTAGGAGGGAGCCATGTGAAGTCACAAAAGGGGAAAAAGTAAGGCGAATGAAGCATAGGCCAATATCTACAGAGGGACTCAATGAACATGAGTCAAGGTGGAGATTATTAGCATTTGGAGTGCCTCATATTCATTGGAGAAGAATTCAGATTTAGGTAGAGGTGTTATAAACTTCACAAATCAAACACGGATATGTACAAGCATTGTGCATGTTATTAGTTGACTAATAAGTCTTATTAGTGCTAGCCCAAAGGCCTTCCACTCTAGTTTTGATGATGATTAACTCATGTAGTTATGTGTACTAATAATCTTGTGATTTTAAGTTTCAGATCTTTATTCAAGATATTAGTAAGTGATTTGCTTCAACAAGATGGTTTGGAAGCTTTAACATGGTGATTCAAGAGCCCGAGCATCAAGATCATATATAGCACTCATTAGAGTCAAGCTCGGTGAATCACGGGTTTGGATCGAGTCAACTTGAAGATGGCGTTCGTCAAGAAGACTTCGGTACCTATAGTTTAGTTTGTATTTTAGATCCATGTGTAAAGATTAGAATAGTATGATATGCTCAAGTTCACAACACACACACGTTCGTATGTTTTGGATATTAGTTTTCGGTTTTTCCATTTTGGTTTAACCGATCTTGGTTTTTATGAATAGATATTATATCAAAACAACTTTACATTATTTAAATGTATATTAGACATGTTCTATATACATGTATGCTTCATATCCTAGACAAACTTAATTTGATATACCTATTCATGTGTTTTAGTGTTTTGGTATTTTGAACAAAACATATTTTGGAATTAAAGTCAAAACATGGATATGTATATATTTCATGTATATTGGACTTATGTCCATATGCAACATGCCTAAAAATGTTTAAGTATCATGTTTTCATATTTGAATGAGTTTTGGAAAAATCAGATTTTCTATTGAAAAATTCAAGTTTGGAAAAATATAGGTTTTGGTTTTCGGCAATATTTCCTTAACACAAAAATGGTTCAAAATGTTTGAAATTTGTGTTGAAATTTTTAACACAAGTTTATATTTCAAGGTATAATGATAAAACTATTTTTGTGGAATTTTAGAGTTTATGGGAATTTTTAAGCCATTAAAAACCTAAGTTTTCAATTCCTAAATCTGAGCTGCCAGGCTCTGGCGGTCACGGTCGACCGGACCAGGAGCCGGTCGACTGTAGCGGTCGACCGGACATGCACAGATACGTGCACGCAGCCAGCCCATTGAGCCGGTCGACCGACTGTGAGCAACCCACTCTCGGTTTGCTCCGGTCGACCGAGCGGTCGACCGGCCAGAGAGCCGTTGCTCTCTGGTTCTGGGCGCGGTCGACCGGGCGGTCGACTGGTAGCTGCTAACGGTCAAAAATTGACCATTGGCCGGTTGATCGGATGGTCAAATCTGACCATTTTTGGCTGAAACGGCTATATTTTTAAAGAGGCTATAAAAACCCCATGTGTGACCAGTTTTCACTAAGAATTTTTGGGCTAAAATTTCTGAGCTTTCTCTATTGTTTATACAAGTTTGAAAAGAGTTTCTTTGTGCCAAAAAGATCAATCTTTACTGTTTTTAAAAGTGTTTCATTATTTCAAAGAAAAATAGTCTTTTGGGAGTTTGTTTTGGTCTAATCATTCTATATCTTTGTGGAGATTCCCAAGTGATTTTTTCTTTGTTTTAAACACTTTGTTTTTCACACTTGAGCTTCATTCTATCCTATCTATAGGGTCTTTGTGTTTGTGGGAAAAAGAGATTGGTTTGTTATCTTTGATCACCAAGTTGTAAACCCTATTTTTGCTGGCTTTGTTCCTTTCCCTCATAGAGTTGAGGAGGTTGTGCAAGTGGGTTGCATCCCTCTAGTTGTGAGGTGATCTTTGTGTAGCTTTGTGCTTATCTCTCAAGTTGTGAGGTGATTGTTTTGGTTGGCTTGGTGCTTTGCCTCTAGTGAGAGGTTGTGGTTGTAAAGAGAGGAGTTGGGTACTCCTAGTTATTGTATTGCCCCAAATCCTCGGTGGAGGTTCCCTGTGTGGGAGTCCTTTGTGGACAAGCTAGTGGATTCGAAATCCTTCTGGGTGAAGGCGGGGATGTAGAGCTGAGTGCTCGAACCTCGAAACAAATCTTGTTGTTTGCGCTTGATCCATTGACTCTCTCTCTCTCTCTCTCCTCTCTCTCTCTCTCTCTCTCTCTCTCTTTGTATTGTGCCTTACATTGTTTCATATTGATCATTCATATTTATATGCTTGGCTTGGTTGTGTGTGTATCTCTTATTGGTTGCATTAAGTGTAATTACAATTAGTTTTTAAATTTCGCATTTAGTTCATTAGATTAGCATTATCACCTATTCACCCCCCTCTAGGTGATTTCAATTAGTCTACTAAATCTTGGGCTAGTTGACTGATACTTTGGGTTAGTCGACTAAGCCCTACAATAGAAAGTTGGATTCTCAGATTACATTACAGTAGTCGACAAGGTTTTGGGTATAGTCGACTAATACTTGGTATTATTCGACTACTGTCGGGTTCTGATAGTTTCCTAATACGGTTCTGTTTTCTATTTAATTTGGGTCGGAGTTTCCTCTTTCTCTGAGGTGGTACTGATTTGCTTTCTGAAATATGTGTTGGACTAGGATCATCCAGGTGCCTATATAAACCCCTTGAGAGTGCCCTTTTCAAGGTGAGTCAAGAATTCAAGAGAATTTAAGTTTTCCACCATTAAGAGTTGTGAGAGAGAGATCTTCTTATTACTCTTATATTTTCTTCTCAGTTTTCAATAAAAATTTATCCCTTCTCGTGGACATAGGCACATTGTTAAATCATGTTAAATCTGGAGTTCTATAGTTGTGTGATTTTTTAGTTTCAATTGCTTGCTAGTGTATCTTCTATGCTTCTGTTTCCGCTGCCGAATCTTCAAATCAATCTTTTTTCTGTTATTTAATCAGTGATAGATCACAACAGCATCAAGCGCCTGTAAAGCTTGTAAAGGACTGGTCACCATCAAGGTCACGAGATTGTAAGCAAACAAGTAGCTCCCAAAATCTGTTGTAGATTGTGTTGCAGGCAGGCTCCACATGCCTGGAAGGGGTGCTTAGAATGCCATTTTGTCATGTGAGCAGTTTCCACCACGAATCTTTTTATTAGAACAGAAGGCTTGTATCTTGTTTTCATATTTATTAGGCTCTAATATCCCAAGTCAATTGAACAAGTCTGTATCTCCTCTTTCCTTCTCGCCTTCCTGGGACCCGCGGGTCTATTTCCATTTAAGACCAAGCTATCAATTTCCATGGCGAACAAGGAAGAGAATCAACCATGTGTATGTGTTACCATGGTCTACGGCCCAAAGGAAAAGGACCTACGCTTGACCAACTAGCAGGTAGCATGCCATGTGGGGCATGTTTGGTGGGGTGTAAGTGGGCTGAATTGCAAAGCCCACTTTCATAGAAAATACTTTCGCGAGCGTTTAATTGAATATGAGATTGCAAAACTCACTTGTAGATTCAAAATATTAATTGTTAGCCCACTTGTAGACTCACTTTCACTTGTAGACTGTTTGCAATTTTTCTTACCCACTTGCAAACTTTTTTGCAAAGCTCACTTGTTGAGTTATTTGTAATTTATTATTATTAAATTAAATTTTATTATAAGATTATTTTTTATTAGTAGATTAATGTTTTGCAATGATTAGATTAATATTTGTTTATTATTAGATTACCGTCATAAATGTAAAAAAGAAATAAGACATAAGTTTTAAAGTTGAAGAATCCCGAATCAAATTTTCATGTTCACAAGGTGCATATGACTTAGGGTTAAATAATAAACTAGATGAGAAATACAATTTTAATTCTTATCTTGATTGATAAAAAGTTTTTGAGTAGAGACTAAGTTTAGGCATGACTAAATTTTGATAATCCTATAACTTATAGATTACTTAAATTTTTACATTAATATTTCAAATATTTTTTCTTCAAAAGTACAAACACTTTGTTTTTCTTTTTTTATAGATTTTGTGGATGCAATCCACTGAAAACCTTACGAGATAAAACTCGTTCTTTAGGGGTAACTTAGAGATTTAACGGCTTGTTGCGCGTGCTAAATGCAACTGTGATTCTTACAAAAGTGAGTTAGGTAAGGTTAGCTCTATTTTTTTATTTATTTTGCTCGAGAGCGAGCAAAAGGTAAGTGTTGGGGTGTGATCGCATATGTGCATTGCATATTTAATATCTCATGTGTCACATTTCTGCATTTATTTTTTAATAAAACTCTGTTATTTAATGTATTTTCATGTTTAATGACGTGCAGTGTAATTAAGGAAGAAAAGAGAGAGACTGATAGATTTATTCAATTAAATCCAAAAAGTTCAAATCAACGAGGATCAATTAAAATCCAAATATTCTAAAAGCCATCTTATCTGAAAACCGGATATATCAGGTAAGATAATACCATCAAAATTCAACGGAACAACGAATTGTTTAAAAACCCAATCAGTTTCACTAAGGATAAATGGATAGATCGTCAAATTTAGAGAAGATATTCAAAATCTAAGAGGATAAAATGATAGAATAAAGATCAACCGAGGAGCGCCCCCAGATCCTGGCCTAATGGCCATAATATGACCACAAAAACGTGGCCCAAGCCGCGTTTCTGTAACTGGATATTTGAATTAGGGGGAGCGTTTTGCTTCCCCTATCTTCTTACGTTATCCCCTATCTCTTTCTTCCTATAAATACCTGCATACTTCGAAGGCATAGAGAGGAACGACAACAGAGAGCTTTAGTTAGTTTAGTTTAGTTTTTTATTTTCTTTTTTCAATGTAATTTTTATTTTATTTTAAGTTAAGAGAGTTACATGAGAGAATTGTAATTAGAGTGATGATCGAGCCAAACCTGCATAAAAAAAATATAGAATTGTAGGAACAGTACTAGGTCCTCAATTCTATCGTGTAGCCTAGGGCTAACGGGTCGTGATTCACAGGGAGAGACAGCGATGGAAGCGTTGTGTAAGTTTCTTTCTTTTAATTTACCAAAACTATTTAATATTTAATTTCTCAATTTTATGAAAGAAAAAAAAAGTAACGTTAAAAAGGAGATGGTAGAAGAAGGGATGGTGGTGGTAGTGTTGTTTTATTTACAAAAGAAAAAGAAACAAATAATGAAGAGTGTTGTTACAAAAATCAAAAATAAAAAGAATAAAAGAAAGGTACCTACCTCTACTGTTGAATCAAAATGAAATTTTACTTTAACGTAAACTAAAGCGAAGTAGTAGAAAAAATAAATTGAATGCTGCTTGGCCAAATTGAGCACAATGAAAAAAAGTGAGAAACCTCCATTAATTGTCACCCTCAATATAAGTTTCTTGAGAAAGAATTACAATAGTATCACTCTACAATAACTCTTCCTCTTTTTAATCATGTAACTCTCTCGAACCTAAAAAAATAAAAAATTACATTGAAGAAGAAAAGAAAACCTAAACTAAAGCTCGCTCTGAAGTGTTCCCCTCTGCCTTCGAGTATGCAGGTATTTATAGGAAGAAACAAATAGGGGTTAAGAGTACAGAGATAGGGGGAGCAAACGCTCCCCCTAATTCAAATACCCAGCCGTGAAAATGCGGCTTTCGCCGTGTTTTCGCGGCCAGATCCTGCCATTGGGCCAGAATCTAGGGGCGCTTGTCCGTTTATGTGTCCTCTATCCCTTTATCCTCTTGGACTTTTAATTCTGCTCTGAAATTGACGAGACATTCTTTTATCCTCAGCTCAACCAATTGGGTCTTCAAAAAATTCATTTTTGCAGCATAACTCATTTTTGTAAGAATCACGGTTACACTTAGCACATGCAACAAGCCATTAAACCTCTAGGTTACCCCTAAAGGATGAGTTTTGTCTCGTGAGGATTTTCAGTGTATTACACCCACAAAATCTATAAATAAAAAGAAATAAATTGTTAGTAATTTTGAAAACGTATTTTGAAGAAAAAATATTTGAAGTATTAATGTAAGAATTCAAGTAATCTATAAGTCATATGATTGTCAAAACTTAGTTATTTATAAACTTAGTATTTATTCAATAAATTATTTTCAATCAAGATTAGTATTAAAATTGCATTTCTAGTCTATTATTTTATCCTAAGTCATATGCACCTTGTGATTGTAAAAATTTGACTCGGATTCTTCAACTATGACTCTTATGCCTTATTATTTTTTTATTTTTACATTTATGGTAATAATATCTCTTAGCTTTATTTGGCTTTCTAATTCGCCCATGTAACGAGCCTTAGTCGGTAACTCCCAAACTGGACGATTTTAGGGCACCGAGTGAGAGAACACCTCAGAGACTTAGAGCTCGAGCAAATAAGGCCACAAAACTGAGAATTTTTATTTATATGAACCACTTTTAGGCGTGAATACTTATGCTTTATGAGGAACAAATACCCATCTTAATCAGAGAATTTTTTAAATATAGTAATATATATATATTATATATATATATATATATATATATATATATATATATATATATATATATATATATATATATATATAAGAGGCAAAAGAATCTTTGTTTTAGAATCCCAAGTGTCTAAGCATATGAAGTATGCATATTTCATCAAGATAAAAATCAAGACTAAATTACTTTTCCAATTTTTCTTTCTAACCTCTAAGTCAAACAAATAATTTTATTTTGACTAAGTATAAGAAATCCTAATTATGATCCTCTTATTCCTTAAAATTAACTTAATTTTTTACAAAAATAAGTCAAAGTATTATTTTCATTTTCAAAAAATTTTTTAAAGGAAGTTTTTTTTAGTAAAAATAGTATGTTAGTAAACCCTCCCTCACACCTAACTTATGGATTGTCCTCAATGTATGAATGAAATGCAATAATACATAAAAGGAGAAAGAAAAGAAAATTGTTACCTCAAGGGGGTGGTTTCGGTGGTGGCCTCATTGGGCCAAGCGTTTCTATCCAATTTAGATACTATGAATTTTCATGGAACTCACTTTTTATGACATCTTTCTATTAACATTTTTATAGTCCCCAATATAAATAGGATTATGCAAGGTCCTAGCATGAAATTTTTTCCGGTTATATGACCAATCTTGGGATATCATCATGGAGTCAAACCTTTATCCAACAATAGAATGTGATTTTGTGAAATGGATGATTTGAGCTCAACAAAGAAGGAAATGGGAACCGATACTGAGTCGGGAATAAAACTCAAATCAAGTTTAGGTTCGAGAGTCGGAGTTGGTTCATGAGTTGGTCCAAATCATAGAATTCAATTTCATATTCATTTTCTAATAATGGAATGTGACTATCTGATAGGTAATGAAAAATGCATAATATCATCATATATACCATCACATTTGCACATTTATTCATATTATAATGCACATTTATTAATATTTCGTTATTTAATGTGTGCAGGCCTCAAATTATTATTTAATGAGAAATAAAGCTTAAAGAGCCCAAAAGCCCAGATCCAAGCCCATGTTTGAAGCCCAGATGAAAAAGCGCAAATACAAAGAGTCAAAATGCAAATACAAGGGCTAAAAATTGCAAATATCAGAGATAAGGGAAGGATAGACTTTTATCCAACCCTAAACACTTGCAGATGAGGATAAAAGCCCAAGATAAAGAAGAATTTCGTGGAAAGAGGATTTAAAGAAATCTGGATTAAGGGTAACTTGATTACCAAGTTATCTCGAAAATCCAGATTAAAAGGCCAGGATACATATTCCAGAAGCAAAATCCCACATGGACGGACCAGGAGAGGCCACGCACCAAAGCGCGTGGCCAGACGTCACTAAATTGCCGCAAATCCGCGGCAAAACTTGGGTTTTTGCGGCAAAGTGGATGAGTCAGGCTACCAGATTTCGTTGGCGACTTCATCCGGGACTCCTCTACATTCTGCACTATAAATATCTCTGCAGGCGCAACAGAGAGGGGCATCCAGTGACGATTAGGGTTTTCTTTAGCCACTTTTATTTAAGTTGTAATTTTTATTTCATGCTCGTTGTGGAGAAGAAGGAGACGATTGTGTAACCGGAGATTCATCTGAAATAAAGGTCACTCTTTTGTTCTCTTTTAATTTCTGCAAATTTTATTTCTTTTTGTGATCTCTTTGATTTTCAATCTGTGATCTCTTCTTGCTTTCTTTTTCTTTATTTTGCAATCTTTCTCGTTAAAAAAAAAATAAAAAAAATATAAATAATTTGAAAAAAAAATAATGATGAAGAACTAATCCTCTTAGTGGTTGGCTGAGATTCTAAAGCAACCCTAGAGCAATTAAAACTTGATCTGATTAATGGACATCTCTAGAAACCCTAGGTTTAAAGGCAACTAATTCTAGAAGATTAAAAAATACTTAAAATTCTTAATCTAGGTTGCATGTTAAAAGAACTTTTCATGACTTCAAACTTAAGAACTAGGACAGCATAAATTTGAGAT
This sequence comes from Agave tequilana, assembly GCA_038442645.1. NCBI lineage: Eukaryota > Viridiplantae > Streptophyta > Magnoliopsida > Asparagales > Asparagaceae > Agave > Agave tequilana. Next base: position 90,120 of record JAVJIF010012460.1, read on the forward strand.
TAGTCTTCTATTAGGCTGTACCTAGATGTTAGGATGAACCATAGTTGGTTTTTGAATAATGCAACTTAGTTAGAATCGTGTATTAATTTTTCTTGCTTGATATATTTGTAATAACCTAGGGTGAATCATATCAATCTTAAGATGAAGATCAAGCTCTTTTAATTTGCAATAGGGTTGTGGTAGAAAATCAGCAAAACCACATCTTTTACATCATACATATCAAGATCTAATCTCTTCTCTCCTATTTTTGAAGACACAGAGGAATCGAGTCGAAAAGCTTGCATCGCATCCTTCCCTGAGGATCACGACCCGCTTGAGCCCTTGCTACAGCGGATTCGCATTGAGACTAAGAAATCTGAACTTATTTCAATCTATAAAATCTCAATCAAATTTTGGCGCCGTTGCCGGGGAAGGAACGACACGATTTCCTCGTTCTAATCATTCTTTCTTTTCTGTTGCAGGTACAGAGAACAGAAAACAAAAACAGAGCAGCAGAAAGCACATATAGCTATCCAGTGCCTCTGCCCTCGAAGGCAGAGCACCTGGACCTACAACTTTGCCGCAGAAACGCGGCAAAAGCTGCGAATTCGCGGCAATTGTAGTGGACTACTGATATATTTTTCTGCAGGTTGCTCTGCAGTGCAAAATTCTATTTTCTGCTGTGATATTATTTCTCTGTGATCACTCTGCAACTGCTAATTAATAACATTAACCCATTTGTTGAAAATAAAAAAAAATTAGACTCTTGCATTTAAGGCACGTGTCTATTTACATTTTTTTTAATTCGGTTGAAGAGTGCTGGCGACAAGGTACGTTTGCATAGCATATAGATTAGGAACACTCTTGGTTGTTTACTGCTTTCTTGAGTGATTACTTTTCTACCGCTTTACACGTACACTAATTCATCTTAAGGGCATAACCCATAAGCAAGATAAGGTGGGGATTTCATCACCCTTCCTTGGCCCACAAATCATATCCGTCACACTCACAACCCTAACCTTAAGTAAAATTTGACTAGACGTTGGCCCTAGGTTAACTCGGACTCAATAGGAGATTGACCGAAGGAGGAAAATTGTTCGAAATTAACTCTTGTCAAATCGGTGTCTAGGCAGGGGATTGAGGCCGAAAGCCCGAAGAACGGTGGTTATTTAATTAAGGAACGTCTCTGACGGAAACCTCCCACCGGTCTTGCCACCTACCTGGCCGATTAGCTTGTGGTTAACGTCGACAGTAGACCTCCTAAGGACAGTCTAAAGTTAGGAGTCGTCTAGGTCAAGGCTTACCTTAGATTAGGACTTTTGATTGTTTTTCTTTTTTTTGATTGATTGGGTGAACTTGTTTGCTGATTGTGCATGACCGCTTGGTCGAGAGACCCACTTACATCCAGGCTAACTAGAACTAGTTCACCACCCGAGCTCAAGCCCGACTCACACATGGCACAACCGCCATCACTCCAAGATAGGATCTATCCTATCAGGACCTCTCTTCCTTCTTGCATCAAGCTTAACGATGAAGGTGTTGACCCATTTGAGCTTAAGCCACAATACATCAACACCCTTCCGAAATTTCATGGACTTGACTCCGAGGATGCATACTTCTTCATAAGGGAATTTGAGGAAGTATGTCTCATGATGAATATTCCTAAGTTAGGAAAAGATGACATCAACTTAGGTTTGTCCCTTTGCTTTGAAGGATTTAGCAAAGAAATGGCTCTACAGTCTAGAGGCCGGTTCTATATCTTCTTGGGATATTTTGTTAAGGCATTCTTAAAGAAATTTTATCCTGTTCACAAGAGCATTGATTAGGAAGAATATCCTACAGTTTAAGCAAACAGCCAATGAACCTTTTTGGAAATACTTCGAGCGTTTTAAGGATCTCCTTGCCCAATGTCCTCACCATGGGATAGAGAAATGGCGACTTTGCCAAGTTCTCTATGATGGATTAGATTATTCTACTAAAACACTGTTAGAATCCATGTGCCAAGGAGGATTTCTGAAAAAGAACGAAACTGATGGATGGCAATTGTATGAAGAATTAGCTGAAAATACCATCCAATGGGAACATACTCCTGAAAAATCTAGGACTAATGACCCTACTTCTTCAAAAGGAGGTATCCATTCCATTGAGGCCAACATAGCAACCGATGCTAAGTTAGCTGCTGTTATGCGAAGACTTGAGGCTCTTGAAACTAAAGAACCAGTCTCTGTGAACCAAGTCAGCCCAACATCTTCGGCGGGCTGTACTTATTGTCAAGATATGAACCATGTGTTCGAGGAATGTCCTGTCTTCATCGCGCATCAAAGCTTGCCCGAACATATGAGTGCGGCCTTCACAAGGCCTGCCAACAAATCCTTATTCACCCACCTACAATCCCGGTTGGAGAAATCATCCCAATTTTTCGTGGGGGCCCAAGCAACAATGATCAAACAAGGCCCAAATTCTCCAACAATTTCCAAATCCGCCCTATCAACAAAATTTCCCTAGTCAAAATCCTCCACTATCTTTCCAAAATTTACAAATGGAGACAAGACTTTCAAATTTGGAAAGAAAGATGGACACTCTAGTTAAAAGCCACGACACGCTGGCTCAAGTTTTAATTAGGATAGAGATCCAATTGAACCAACAAGAGAGACAGAGGGGTACCCTACCGAGTCAAACATTGCCAAACCCTAGGAACCCTAGGCCAGCCAATGAGGCTCAAGACCCAAATCAGTGTCATATGGTTCATACACTCAGATCAGGGAAACAAGTTGATAATTAAGTATCCATGCCATCGGATCCATCTCAGCCATCCATTCCACCTAGCTCGACTTCCATTCCATCTAACTCCACTCCTGCTCCATCCAGCCCAAATGAAACTGAAGCTGAAAAGTCAGCAGGTCAGATGCACCAGCCTATAGCTCCATTTCCAAATAGGCTTAGAAGCAACAACAATGCACATATGGAGAAATTATTAGAGGTGTTCAATCAAGTTAGGCTCAACATTCCACTTCTTGATGCAATCCAACATGTACCTAGTTATGCCAAATTCCTTAAGGACATGTGCACCAAGAAAAGAAAGACTAATGTGCCTATGAAGGTTTTTCTAGCCACTAATATTAGTGAGCTACTGTCCAACCAGATCCCTATCAAGTATAAGGACCCAGGTTGCCCCACCATTTCTTGCACCATAGGTCGAGCCGAAATCAATCGAGCACTCCTCGATTTAGGAGCCAGCATCAATTTGCTCCCTTTCTCCGTGTATCAACAACTTGGATTAGGTGAACTCAACCCTACCCAAGTTACCATTCAGTGGCTGACCGCTCTATCAAAGTTCCTAAGGGAGAAATCAATGACGTTCTCATACGGGTAGGAGAATTCATTTACCCAGTAGATTTCATTGTCTTAGAGACACAACCTGTGTCTAATCCTAGGTCCCAAACTCTCGTTATCCTAGGAAGACCGTTCCTAGCAACCGCTAATGCAATTATAAATTGTAGAAACGGTTCCATGAGACTGACTTTTGGGGATATGACCAAGGAAGTCAATGTTTTCAACCTAGGTAAGCATCCCTACGATGTGACCGACCAACCCTTTGAGGTTAACTCCATTGAGAACATGACGAGTGAGCATAATGATGAGATCATATTTGAGTCAGAGAAGAGGAGGAAGAGTTAGAAACAAGTGATATCAGTCTTGATGAGATCGAATGGGAATCAAATCTGAGTTCTATAGAGATAGGAGATTCTAGCTTAACTCCTCCACCCATTAAGCCAACTCCTTCTTTGTAGTTAAAAGCCTTGCCCAAACATCTTAAGTACGCCTACCTAGGTGAACAAGAGACGTTACCGGTCATAGTTGCATCTAATTTGACCAATAGGCAAGAGGAGGACCTGCTGGCAACCCTTAGGAGACATAGGGAAGCCATTGGTTGGACTATGGCAGATATCAAGGGACTGAGCCCTACGATAGTCCAGCATCGTATCCATCTAGAGGAAGGGGTTAGACCAAAGAGGGATCCACAGCGTAGGCTAAACCCACTCATGCAGGAGGTTGTACACGCTGAAATAGTGAAACTGTTAGATAATGGGATCATTTATCCCATTTCCGATAGCGAATGGGTTAGCCCAATGCATGTGGTCCCTAAGAAGTCTAGCTTTACTGTGGTAGAGAACGACAAGCATGAGTTAGTGCAAACACGATTGCCTACCAAGGTGAGAGTATGCATAGACTACCGCAAGTTGAACGCAGCCACACTAGGAAAGATCATTTTCCCCTCCCTTTCATTGACCAAATGTTGGAAAGATTAGCAGGTCATGAGTATTACTGCTTTTTGGACGGTTACTCAGGGTATAACCAATTCCTATAGCGCCGGAGGATCAAGAGAAGACAACGTTCACGTGCCCATTTGGGACATTTGCCTACCGTCGAATGCCTTTCGGCTTGTGCAATGCCCCCGCCACATTCCAACGTTGTATGTTAAGCCTGTTTTCTGATATGGTTGAGCGTTTCTTAGAAATTTTCATGGACGACTTCTCTGTCTATGGAAATTCATTTGACCAGTGTCTCCATCACTTGGAGCTAGTGCTGAGTAGGTGCACCAAAAAGAACTTGACCCTCAATTGGGAAAAGTGTCACTTCATGGTGCAACATGGGATTGTCCTAGGTCACGAGATATCTAGGGAAGGGATTAAGGTAGACAAGGCCAAGGTGGAGATCATAGCAAAACTTTCACTTCCGCGATGCGTGAAGGACATTCGGTCTTTCTTAGGACACGCCGGATTTTATCGTAGGTTCATTAAGGACTTTAGCAAAATTGCTAGACCCCTTACAAACCTTCTAGCTAAAAGACGTGTCCTTTCATCTTTGATGATAGGTGCCATAGTGCATGGGAGAAATTGAAAATGGAGCTTATCTCTGCTCCTATCATCTCACCTCCGGACTGGTCCAAGCCTTTTGAGATCATGTGCGATGCCTCAGATTTTGCGATAAGTGCTGTCTTAGGACAGCGTAAGGACAGCAAGCAGCACGTGATCTATTATTCGAGTAGGACGCTCAATGACGCCCAAATGAACTATACTACAACGAGAAGGAATTCTTGGCAGTAGTGTTCGCTTTGGAGAAATTCCGCCCATACCTACTTGGGGACCAAGACCACGATTTTCACTGACCATTCCGCTCTTCGATACCTTATGCTTAAAAAAAATGCGAAGGCCGACTCATTCGTTGGATCCTTCTCCTTCAAGAATTCAATCTCGAAATTCGAGATAAAAAGGTGTCGAAAATGTCGTAGCTGACCATCTCTCTCGTGTGCCAAATGCACATCTAACGAGCTGCCCATCAATGACAATTTCCCGATGAGCAACTTCTAGCCATCTCTAAGGAGCCATGGTTTGCTGACATAGTAAATTACTTAGTCACAAACCAAACACCACCTAGTTGGTCTAAACAGGATAGATACCGATTCTTGTCTCAAGTTCGGTATTACATGTGGGAAGATCCTTATCTTTTCAAATATTATAGCGACCAAATCATTAGGAGATGTGTCCCCGACGAGGAGACTAGAAGCGTGCTAGCTTTTTGTCATGAGTTCGCTTGCGGTGGACATTTTGGTCCCCGCAAAACTGCCGAGAAAATTCTGCAAAGTGGCTTTTATTGGCCAACTGTGTTTAGAGACGCATTTGAGTATTGCAAAACTTGCACAAGATGTCAAATGATAGGAAGAATTTCCAAACGAAATATGATGCCCCTAAATCCCATTCTAGAAGTAGAACTTTTGACGTATGGGGCATTGATTTTATGGGACCCTTCCCTAATTCGTTTGGGCACCAGTACATCTTGTTGGCCGTAGACTACGTGTCAAAGTGGGTAGAAGCTGTCCCTTGCAAGACAAATGACAACAAAGTTGTTGTCAAATTCTTGAAAGATAATATCCTCTCACGCTTTGGAATCCCTCGAGCCATCATTAGCGACAATGGCACACATTTTTGCAATAGAACTTTTGAAGCTCTTATGCGAAAATATGCCATTACTCACAAGTTGTCTACGCCCTACCATCCTCAAACTAGCGGGCAGGTAGAAGTTTCTAATAGGCAAGTCAAGCTCATTTTGGAGAAGACTGTGAATCAGAATAGGAAGGACTGGTCCACCAAACTGGTGGATGCCCTATGGGCATATAGGACTGCCTTTAAGACGATTCTAGGAATGTCTCCCTACAGACTGGTCTTTGGAAAGGCTTGCCACCTTCCTGTCGAGCTAGAGCACCGGGCCCTTTGGGCAATTAAGCAGCTAAATTTCGATTTAGATAAGGCCGGTGAGTGTCGGAAATTACAAATTTCTGAACTAGAGGAGTTGAGGAATGATGCATACGAGAATGCAAAGATTGCGAAGGATAGAGTTAAGGTTTTTCACGATAAATTCATCACAAGAAAACTTTTGTCCAAGGACAAAAAGTTTTACTCTACAACTCTAGACTTCATCTCTTTCCCGGCAAGTTGAAGTCAAGATGGACAGGACCATTCATTGTTAAGACGGTGTTTCCACACGGAGCCATAGAGATCTACGATCCCAAAATGGCAATGCATTCAAGGTAAATGGTCAACGTCTTAAAATCTTTTTGGAGTCTGTGCCGGAAGCTAATGCGGCGATGGGTCTTTTTGACCCACTGTATCGGTGATTATATCTTTTTGCCAGTTCATGCATCCATACATTTCATTCATACATTAGGGACAATGCATGAAACAAGTGTGGGGGAAGGGGTTTGTAATATTAAAAAAAAATGTTATAAAAAGAAAATATTTGACTTATTTTTTAAAAGAAATCTAAGTTAGTTTTAAGGTTAGGAAAATCATGATTAGGATTTCTAAAAACTTGGTCAAAATAAATAAATTGTTTAAATTTTAGGTATAGGAAGAAATTGAATAATTAGTTAGTCTTAATTTTTACCTTAATGAAATGTGCATTCCTAGTACATACCTAGGATTCTAAGACAAAGACCTTGTGCCTATATATAAAAAAAAAAAAAAATAATCACCAATTAAGCTGGATACATGTGCCTCAAGAAGCATAAGTATTCACGCCTAAAGGTGAGTTCTAAATAAAAAGTCCTTAGTTTTGTGGCCTAGTTCATTCGAATTTGAGTCCGCGGGGTGTTTTCTCACCTGGTGCCCTAAAGCCGACCGGTTTGGGAGCCACCGACTTTAAGTTCGCTACATGGGTGGATTAGAAAGCCTAAGAAAACTGAGAAATATTATACATGTATTAACACATCTATTAGTCAATTAGTTAGGTATGAGGGCCTCAAGAAGCCTTGATACTTATACGAAAGAAATTAGATGAGTTATACATGCAAAAAAAAAAAAATTATATTAACACATCTAATAGTCAATAGTTAGGTATGAGGGCCTCAAGAAGCCTTGATACTTACACGAAAGAAAATTAGATGATGTTATAAAATAATAAAGAGGCATGAGAGTCCAAGTTAAGGAATTCCTAGATTCACAAGGGGCGTATGACTTTGGTAAAGAAAAAGACTATACAACATTCAATTTTAATCCTTACCTAAAATGAATAACAATTGACTTTATAAAGACCAGGTTTGAAGAATGAATAAAAATGAATCCTAAAACTTATAGACTACTTAGTCTCTTCAATAATAATTCAAATATTTTCCTTTTTATGGATTTTGTGGGTGTAATCCGCTGAAAACCCTCACGAGACAACACTCCTCCTCTAGGGTAACCTAGGGGTTTAACGGCTTGTTGCACATGCTAAGTGCAACCGTGATTCCTACGAAAGTGAGTTAGCTAGTTAGATTTTTCTCTTTCTTTTTGATTTTTACTCGAGGACGAGCAAAAAGATAAGTGTGGGGGTGTGATAGGTAATGAAAAATGCATAATTATCATCATATATACCATCACATTTGCACATTTATTCATATTATAATGCACATTTATTAATATTTCGTTATTTAATGTGTGCAGGCCTCGAATTATTATTTTAATGAGAAATAAAGCTTAAAGAGCCCAAAAGCCCAGATCCAAGCCATGTTTGAAGCCCAGATGAAAAAGCGCAAATACAAAGAGTCAAAATGCAAATACAAGGGCTAAAAAATTACAAATATCAGAGATAAGTGAAGGATAGACTTTTATCCAACCCTAAACACTTGCAGATGAGGATAAAAGCCCAAGATAAAGAAGAATTTCGTGGAAAGAGGATTTAAAGAAATCTGGATTAAGGGTAACTTGATTACCAAGTTATCTCGAAAATCCAGATTAAAAGGCCAGGATACATATTCCAGAAGCAAAATCCCACATGGACCAAACGCGTGGCCAGACGTCACTAAATTGCCGCAAATCCGCGACAAAACTTGGGTTTTTGCGGCAAAGTGGATGAGTCAGGCTACCAGATTTCATGGCGACTTCATCCGGGACTCCTCTACATTCTGCACTATAAATATCTCTGCAGGCGCAAAGAGAGGGGCATCCAGAGACGATTAGGGTTTTTTTAGCCACTTTTATTTAAGTTGTAATTTTTATTTCATGCTCGTTGTGGAGAAGAAGGAGACGATTGTGTAACGGAGATTCATCTGAAATAAAGGTCACTCTTTTGTTCTCTTTTAATTTCTGCAAATTTTATTTCTTTTTGTGATCTCTTTGATTTTCAATCTGTGATCTCTTCTTGCTTTCTTTTTCTTTATTTTGCAATCTTTCTCATTAAAAAAAATAAAAAATATATAAATAATTTGAAAAAAAATAATGATGAAGAACTAATCCTCTTAGTGGTTGGCTGAGATTCTTAAAGCAACCTAGAGCAATTAAAACTTGATCTGATTAATGAACATCTCTAGAAACCCTAGGTTTAAAGGCAACTAATTCTAGAAGATTAAAAAATACTTAAAATTCTTAATCTAGGTTGCATGTTAAAAGAACTTTTCATGACTTCAAACTTAAGAACTAGGACAGCATAAATTTGAGATTAGTCTTCTATTAGGCTGTACCTAGATGTTAGGATGAACCATAGTTGGTTTTTGAATAATGCAACTTAGTTAGAATCGTGTATTAATTTTTCTTGCTTGATATATTTGTAATAACCTAGGGTGAATCATATCAATCTTAAGATGAAGATCAAGCTCTTTAATTGCAATAGGGTTGTGGTAGAAAATCAGCAAAACCACATCTTTTACATCATACATATCAAGATCTAATCTCTTCTCTCCTATTTTTGAAGACACAGAGGAATCGAGTCGAAAAGCTTGCATCGCATCCTTCCCTGAGGATCACGACCCGCTTGAGCCCTTGCTACAGCGGATTCGCATTGAGACTAAAAAATCTGAACTTTATTTTCAATCTATAAAATCTCAATCACTATCCAAAATAGTGATTCATGTCAAGCTCTATAGGGATAGGAATCAATTGGCTTCAGAATTTGTCTAATCGAGTAAAGATATTGGAGTCCACATCGATTCGAAAAATGAAACTGAATAACAACATTGAGAATTGGTGTCACATTCATCTTCAAGTTCAATTTCATTGAAATGAAAACTTATCAATTTGTCAATGCTTTGGTATTGGTCAAGTTCAAAGTTTTGTGGTGAAATTGAAGCTTGGTCATAATCTTCAAGATACCATGTTCTTGGTTTCCATTAATATGGCTAGAAGTATCGGGAATAGTCAAGGATGGGTAAGGAGAATTTTTGCATTCCTATACATGTTTTCCAATCGACTAAGTCTTGCTTCTATCATATCGATGGACTAGGTAAAGGAATCTTCGCTGGAATCATGGATTCCATACTTTCTTCGAAGTCAACAGGTTCTTCTTGTTGTGGTTGGACTTGAAAATTAGAGTAAGGATCTTGGATTTGGGAATTATTTGAGAGCATTGAGTCCGCTATGATTTGTATTTGTTGTGTGACTCAAGAAAGGCTTTGAAACTCTTTTCTAAGATTTTTCTTCTATAGGTTGGTCTTAGTATGGAGTATATGAAACTTTTTGTTAGTAAGGTTGTTGATAGTAAGAATCGGGAGAGTTGTATCCTTACTGACTCGATGAAGGGTCGTGATGATTATCCCAATCTTTGTTCATAATACTAGGATTGGGGCATATATTGATTCGGATAAGACCAATCTGACATACTTGGTTGGTTAAAGTTATATAATGCTAGGTTGGTAATAACCGAATTGAAAGAGGTTGGGGTGAAATATAGATTTGAGTTATAATCAGAATACTTGTAATTATAATCCATTTCACAAGACAAATAAGAACAAACAAATAAACAAATAAGAAAACAAAGAAAAATCTAGCCTATGTTAGGGTATACCTTAGACCTAGACGACTCCTAACTGGTTGACTGGCCAACGGAGGTATATTGCAGCAATCAGACCACAAGTTAATCGGCCAGGTAGGGACAAGACTAGTGGGAGGTATCCGTGCATAAGCAACGGGCCTAATTATGTCAAATCACTATTCTTCGAGGTTTCGCCTCTCAATCCCTAACCTTAAATACCAATTTGATAAGAGTCAAATTCTAACAACTTCTCCCTCAAGTTAGACTCCTATTTGAGTCTAAGATGTCCCTAAGGCCAACGTCTACTCAATTTTAAGTTAGACAGGGTTAATGAGTGAGGAGATGATTTTTGGGTTAAGGAAGGGTAAAGACTTCCCCGCCTATGTTGTTTAAGGGTTATGCCCTAAGATCATTTTCGTGTGCTCGTGTGCAAGTATATAGCAAAAATAACACCAAGCAATATAACATACAAGTGTGTTTTCTAAGCTATATGCAATTCAAAAGTACCTTTACTCCAGCACTCTTCAACAGTAATATAAAAGGTAAACGAATTAGACACATGCCCTAAGATGCAAGAGTCTAAATGTTTTTAGATTTACAAAGCAACCACATTACTGTGAGGTTAGAAACATGTACAGAGTGAGTTAAACAGATAAACTGATAATTGCAGAGAGCTAATCTCTGAAAATCAAGCAACCTGTAAGAAACTACAGTTAGCAGTTCACCACAATTGTGGGCTCTGATGCTCTGCCTTTTTGTACGGAGGAACAGAGTGATAATATGTCCACTGCAGCTCCTAATTTTCTGAAATTAGCCCCTGTACACGAAACAGAGAAAGAAAAGGGATTAATTCGTTAAAGTAAATCAAAAAGAAAGAAAACTTACCGTCCCTCCCTACAATAATGCAAAAATTTTGATCGCGCAAAGCCTGCACAGAAAAATAGAAAATTTAGGAACAATGCTAAGTCCTCAATTTTACCGTGTAGTCTAAGGCTAACGGGTCGTGATTTACAGGGAGGGACAATGATGGAAATATTGTGTAAGTTTTTTTTAAATTTACCAAAAACTAGTTAATATTTATTTCTCAGTTTTATGAAAAAATAAAAATGTTACGTTAAATTAAAAAGTAGATTATAGAAGAAGAGATGGTGGTGGTGTGTTGTTTTATTTACAAAAGAAAAGGAAACAAATAAAGAAGAGTGTTGGTGTAAAAATTAGAAATAAAAGAAATAAAAGAAAGGTACTTACCTCTACTGTTGAATCATTATGAAAAATTTGTCTTAGCGTAAAATAAAATGAAGTAGTAGAAAGAAAATAAATTGAATGCGGTACCTGACCAAATTGAGCACGATGAACAAAAGTGAGAAATCTCCATTGATTGTCACCCTCAATATAAGTTTCTTGAGAAAGAATTACAATAGTGTCACTCTACAATAACTCTTCCTCTCTTAATCATGTAACTTTCTCTAACTTAAAAAAAAATAAAAAATTAAAGAAGAAGAAAAGAAAAACCTAAACTAAAACTCCTTTTGAGTGGTGCCCCTCTGCCTTCTAGTATGCAGGTATTTATAGGGAAGAAACAGATAGGGGATAAGAGTACAGAGGTTTGCTCCTCCCCTAATTCAAATACCCAACCATGGAAACGCGGCTTAGCCGCGCTTCCACGGCCAGACCCTGGCCATTGAGCCAGGGCCTGGGGGCGCTTGTCCGTCCATGTGTCCCCTATCCCTTTATTCTCTTGGATTTTTAATTTTTGCTCAGAAATTGATGATTCATCCTTTTATCCTCAGCTCAACCAATTGGGTCTTCAAAAAATTCGTTTTTGCTTGAATTTTATTTGGTATTTATATCATCTGATATGCCCGATTTCAGATAAGATGGCTTCTAGAAACTCTGAATTTGAATTGATCCCCTTTCTTTTGAACTTTTGAATTTAATTGGATAAATCTGTCAATCTCTCTTTTCTTCCTTAATTACCATGCACGCCACTGGACATGAAAATACATTAATAGCAGAGTTTTATTTAAATATAAATACAGAAATGTGACACATATGATATGAAAACGTGTAATGCACGTGTATGATCAAGTGACACTGATGTAATCATTCTTTAAGAGAGAATCGTATTGAAGTGTCATCAATGGAGTTTTTTTACTTTTCTTCATCATACTCGATCTAGCTAAGCACCGCGTTCAAGTTACTCTTCTGCTAACTTTATTTCATGCTGAGGTAAATCTTCATTATGATGCAACGGTAGAGGTAAGTATTCTTTTTATTTTTTCTCATTCATTAATTTAGAATTTTACTCTAAAACTAATATCTTCTCTTCATTTAGTTTTTTCTTTCTTTTGTACATAAAACACCACCACCACCACCATCTCTTCTTTCTGCCATCTTCTTCTTAATTAACCTAACTTATTTATTTTCTTTTACCAAAATTGAGAAGAACTTTTAAAATCATTTTTATAAACTTAAAAGAAGAAACTTACACAAAGCTTCCATCTCAATCCCTCCTTATGGATCACGACCCGCATAGCCACTTTCTATAGAGGTAGAATTGAGAACCTAATATTGTTCTAAAAATTCTATATTTTTCTGTGCAAGTTTAGCTCGTTCAATGTGAGTATCACAAGATACGTCAGTGGGTCGTAAATTATAAGGTGATCGATTTGATAAAGATCAGTACGAAGAGAATCCAGCTGATGATGATAAAGATCATCCCGGTGGAGAAGTTCAGAGCATCTCTAAAATTCATCAAGGTTCTCCAAAAAAATAAAGTGGCGAATGGGCTCTTAGAAGAGATCCATGTGAAGTCACAAAAAAGGGAGAGAAAATAAGGCGAATGAAGCGGAGGCCAATTTTTATGGAGAAACTCAATGAACATGAGTCAAGGTGGAGATTGTTAGCATTTGGAATGTCTCATATTCATTGGAGAAAAATTCAGGTTCAGGTGGAGGTGTTACAAGCTTCATAAACAAGCACGAATATTTACATGCAATGTGTATGTAATTGTTGACAATATAGTCTTATTAGTCGACAAGGTCTTGGGCTAGTCGATTGATACTTGGTATAGTCGAATAGACCCTGCAACCGAAAGTTGGATTCTCAGATTGTATTAAATAGTCAACTAGGTATGGATATAGTCGACAATACTTGGTATTAGTCGACTAGTGATTTGCTATAGTCGACTAGTGTCGGTTCTGGTAGTTTTTAATATGGTTCTATTTTCTATT